>AWOL01S0154366.1:7587-64973 GCA_000715115.1 Nicotiana otophora
GAGGCTAAGCGCAGTTCTTTGAATCAAACATCTTCCCACCCTTTTTTTCAGGGGCAGACTCAATTTTGTTACGGTCAGCAAATCAAACTCGCATCGTATTGATAGCGATCCAGATCACCTCCCCTAACCTAATTATGTGTAAGCAATCAATCATGACCTTATTTAATATTTTTGAGATGTAATATTTGAGTCTCATCCATTTAAGTTTCTATTTCACACTCCAACCTGCATTTTAGTGAATAAGAATATAAAAGTTAAAAAAAATAAGTTAATTCTCAATTTCACTCAAAAAAGCCTAACCAAAATGGATACCTTCTCGGCCAAAATTGAAGGCAACGTTAGCCTAAAATCAAGAAAGTAAAAAATGGAAGTCGAAGAGAAAAAAATCCAAGAAAGCCAGCTTGCTAGCTCCAAAACTTGAGCTTTTTCCATCACTCACACTCCCATTCTCAGCTGTCTGTCGGTGGTTCTTCTTACTTCTTCTTTCTTGCTACTTGCTAGCTCTCACACACGCACACATCTCTCTCTCACATACACACACAACAATATACATACATAATATAATGCTGTATCTCTCTTTCTCTCTCTAACTCCTTCATACATATTCTTCTTTCCTCTCTTCGCTTCTCTACTACGAAACCTCACTCTTTCCGCCAAATGCAATAACAAAAGACAAGCCTTAGATCCAAGGTCTTATCTTTTTCTCTGTCTCTCTATTGCGTCTTTCTGCATTCTTTATTATCAAGATTTTACTGGATTTCTATATACTATAGTCTTAAAAGGTTCAATTTTTTCCCGCATTCGTTAGATCTTTTGGCTATATTTGTATAAACTGTATAAACCTTGGTGAAATGTGCATGTGGGTTTTGGTTTTAATGGAAAAACCCATTTGGGGTTTTGTTTTTTGAGGTAAAGGTGTGAGCTTTAATTGTGTGTGATCTGGATCTTGTGTTTCCTTGGATCGATTTTGTAGGATTTATGTTGGATTTGGTTTGAGATTGTTGTAATCTAAACTGGGCATTGATGTTTAGTTCAATTTATTGCTGAATCTGATCTCAGATTTATGTGATTTCCATATGTGAATTTTGGTTAGTTTTTTGCTTTGAACTAGTCAAGTAATTCACTGCTCAAATTAAGGAAGTAAAAACTAGTCAAGTAATTCTAGTGGTACTATCATTCTTAAAAACTAGGCCATTACAATTTGATCTGTATCTTTTGTTAATGTATGCCAAAAACACTTCATTTTCTTAATTGAGCTAATTTTATTTTGGGTTTTTGGGTTTTCTCCAGAAGTTTTGTAATAAATATTTATTTTACTGGTGGTTTGCAGGAGGCTGTTAGCTTTCTTCTGTGTCTTGGAGGTAGATCTGCTACGAAGATCTTGAGATCACAGCAAAGCTGGCGGCAACACTTGCTTGGAGGTTCACTGCTGCCAATGGCAGCAGTCTTGCCAGTAATGATATGGTAAAGTTCCCTTTTTTAGAAGAAAAAGCAACTGATTTAATAAATTTTCTGGGGATTTATATGATATGTGAGCTGTTGAATTAGTTTTACTCAAAGATCTGGAGATACCCGTTGGCGCATTCACTCTATCTGGGTGGTCTTTACTAGTAGTTTTATGTGCAATCATAGTGTTGGTGTACTTTGTTTTCCATTGAAATTGTAATGCGGTTTATTTTTCAGTCGACATGTTCTAAGTAAGTACGTATTACTCGGTAGCTAAATCCAGATGGTTGTCACTGTTCAACTTCCTTTTTCCTCTGAACTCGCCTTGTGGAATGGGAGGGAGATAGTTCTTTTTGCATTTCTTTTTGTTGAAGAATCTGTCTGTATCATGTACAAACATGTAATCATTTTAAATTGAAAGGGGTTGCATCACTGACTCAATGCTGCATCTCGAATATCTATTTCTGTGATTCCATCACTGAGAGGAAAAAAGTTAATAGGTTTATACATTTTTGCTTACTTTGTTGAGTTGTAAAGTTAAACTGGCTGTTTTCTTGAAGATATTAGTCATGCTGTTTATGGTTGACATTTTCCTTCTCAAACGACATCACCAGATTCACTGTGATTTCCTAGACTCTTGAAACATTCCTCACCAATATCTACCAATTCTTTTCTTGTTACAGGAAAGAAATGGGGATGCTAAACCTCATGATATGGAGCCTCCAACTCCACATTCAATCATGAAAACATCTTCAAGGTTAGTCTAATCATTAACGGTTTCAGTTTAGGGGCTCATAATGATCTGGTCTATGGCTTGTGTTTTACTCGATGAGAAGCAATAGCTGTATAGTCAGTAGATGCTGTTTTTTTAATTTTTTGTTGCTATAAGCATGACTGCATGAGGAAAATGAAAACACACTTTTCCTTGCAAAACTCTATCTGTTGCTGTCTTCTCATGGAATCTATATCTGCAAATGCTGCTACTGTTTCCTATACTTCATGAGTCCTCAGTTAAACTTGTCTACCAGATTCTTCTTTTTGTTTATAAAAATCCATTAGTTTTATGTCAATGCAGTATCCATATTTCCATAACTCCAACATGCATCAGTTGCACAAAACTTAAATGATACATAAGCTTCCACTGTTTCACCTTTCTTCCACTGATAGCATAGATTCTCCAAGCTGCAAAATTGATTCACATAACATAGAGTTTGTGGAATGTGGATTACATTCTGCTTTGAACATTGCTGGTCTTTGCTGTTACATTTTAAAACTGAAAATATTTAAACTGCAGTTGACTATATCCTGTACTTAGTTTTCTGTTGTAAGATACTAATCCGATGAAAGTTGTTACCAGTAAGAAAAGCAGCAATTGAACAAAAATTGTAGTACTATCATTTAGAATCATGCAGCTTTTCTAACCTCATATGAACCAAATGACCATTTTACACGATGATATTCATGGCTGATTTAGACTACAAACATAACCTGAAAGAACGTTTTGCTATTAAATTGTGCAGAGATCGTAGTAGCATGGAGGATCCAGATGGGACGTTAGCAAGTGTTGCTCAATGCATTGAGCAGTTACGGCAGAATTCGTCATCCATGCAAGAGAAAGAACATTCGCTCAAGCAATTGTTGGAGCTTATTGATACACGAGAAAATGCATTTAGTGCTGTTGGCTCACATTCTCAAGCTGTTCCAGTACTTGTTTCTTTACTTCGTTCTGGCTCACTTGGGGTAAAGATGCAGGCAGCTACAGTTTTGGGTTCTCTGTGTAAAGAGAATGAACTGCGAGTGAAAGTACTATTAGGTGGTTGCATACCGCCGCTCCTTGGTCTTCTCAAGTCAAGTTCAGCAGAAAGTCAAATTGCAGCAGCAAAAACCATATATGCTGTGTCTCAAGGTGGTGCAAAGGATCATGTTGGCTCAAAAATATTTTCAACTGAAGGAGTTGTGCCAGTATTATGGGAGCAATTAAAAAAGGGACTAAAAGCTGGAAACATAGTTGACGACTTGCTAACAGGAGCTTTAAAAAACCTTTCAACGAGCACTGAGGGATTCTGGTCTGCAACAGTACAAGCTGGAGGAGTGGATATACTTGTTAAACTACTGAATAATGGACAGCCAAGTACTCAGGCAAATGTCTGCTTTCTCCTTGCTTGTATGATGTTGGAGGATTCTTCTGTTTGCTCGAGAGTCTTAGCTGCGGAGGCCACCAAACAACTTCTTAAACTACTTGGATCTGGCAATGAAGCCCCAGTTAGAGCAGAAGCTGCAGGTGCTCTTAAATCTCTTTCTGGCCAAAGCAAAGAATCCAGGAAGGAAATAGCAAATTCCAATGGTATTCCTGCTCTGATAAATGCTACCATAGCTCCTTCAAAGGAATTCATGCAGGGTGAATACGCCCAGGCTTTGCAGGAGAATGCGATGTGTGCCCTTGCAAATATTTCTGGTGGCTTGTCATATGTCATTTCAAGTCTTGGTCAAAGCCTTGAATCTTGCACCTCACCTGCACAAGTAGCTGATACATTGGGAGCTTTAGCTTCGGCTCTCATGATATATGATAGCAAAGCAGAAAATTCAAGAGCATCAGATCCTTTGGAGGTGGAAGAAACATTGGTTAAGCAATTTAAGGCCCGCTTACCCTTTCTAGTGCAGGAGCGTACTATTGAAGCACTTGCCAGTTTGTACGGGAATGCTGTACTGTCTAGCAAACTTGCGAATTCTGATGCAAAACGCTTATTGGTTGGTTTGATCACAATGGCCACGAATGAAGTTCAGGATGAGTTGATTAGGTCTCTTCTCTTCCTATGTAAAAATGAAGGTAGCTTATGGCATGCACTACAAGGTCGTGAGGGAATTCAGCTGTTAATCTCGCTTCTTGGGCTCTCATCAGAGCAGCAACAGGAATGTGCTGTTGCTCTTCTTTGTCTTTTATCCAATGAGAATGATGAAAGTAAGTGGGCCATTACAGCAGCTGGTGGCATACCTCCACTTGTTCAAATTCTGGAAACTGGGTCTGCCAAAGCTAAAGAAGATGCGGCAACTATCCTTGGAAACCTCTGTAATCACAGTGAAGATATCCGTGCGTGTGTTGAAAGTGCTGATGCTGTTCCTGCTTTATTGTGGCTTCTGAAGAATGGTAGCTCCAACGGGAAGGAAATTGCTGCAAAGACACTGAACCATTTGATTCACAAATCAGATACTGCAACTATTAGTCAACTCACTGCACTATTGACTAGTGATCTTCCAGAGTCTAAGATTTATGTCTTAGATGCATTAAAAAGTTTGCTCTCTGTGGCCCCTCTGAGCGATATGTTGCGTGAAGGTAGTGCAGCAAATGATGCAGTTGAGACGATGATAAAGATATTAAGCTCCACCAAGGAAGAGACTCAGGCCAAGTCTGCTTCAGCTCTTGCTGGAATTTTCCATCTCAGGAAGGACTTGCGAGAAAGTAGCCTTGCTGTCAAAACTTTGTGGTCACTCGTGAAGCTTCTGAATGCTGAACCTGAAACCATCTTAGTGGATGCGTCCCGCTGCCTTGCTGCAATATTTCTCTCTATTAGAGAAAGCCGTGACATTGCAGCAATTGCTAGAGATGCATTGCCTTCGTTAATGGTGCTTGCAAAGTCCTCAGTTTTACAAGTTGCAGAGCAAGCAGTATGTGCTTTGTCCAATCTTCTTTTGGATCCCGAGGTGTCTGAGAAAGCAATTCCTGAAGAGATTATCTTGCCTGCTACTAGAGTTCTTCGTGAAGGCACAACTGGTGGAAGTACCCATGCTGCTGCAGCAATTGCTCGTCTTCTTCAATTTAGTCAGGTTAATCCTGCCTTAACTGATTGTGTTAACCGTTGTGGAACAGTTCTTGCATTAGTTTCTTTCCTAGAATCAACTGGCAGTGACTCTCTTGCTATATCAGAAGCTTTAGATGCACTTTGTTTCCTTTCAAGGCTGGAAGGAGCTAGTGGTATCAAACCTGCGTGGGCAGTTCTAGCTGAATACCCTAATAGCATAATTCCAGTAGTTTCATGCATTGCTGATGCCTCACCAGTTTTGCAAGACAAAGCTATTGAGATATTGTCAAGACTCTGCCAAGCTCAGCCCACTGTTCTTGGCGATGCTATTGCTTGTGCCTTTGGATGCATTTCTTCAGTTGCAAGAAGGGTAATCTGTTCCTCCAATGCTTTGGTTAAAATAGGAGGAAGTGCACTTCTTGTTTGCGCTGCAAAAGTGAATCATCAGAGAGTGGTGGAAGATTTAAACGAATCAAAGTCTTGTGTTCCACTCATTCAATCTTTTGTTGGGATGCTAAATGCTTCAGAGTCTCTACATTTGGAGGACCAGGGGGGTAAGATTGCAATTAGCATCTCTAGGGATGCTGAAGAAGAATCAAGAAAGGATGAGACGGAGAAAAGTATTTCAGTTGTTTCCGGGGTCAATATAGCTATATGGCTACTTTCAGCTCTTGCCAGTCGTGATGACCAAAGTAAAGTTGAGATTATGGAGGCTGGTGCGATTGAAGTTCTTACAGAGAGAATCACTCAATCGTTTACTCAGTTTACACAGGTAAGTACTACCTTTAGTTGAAGTGCTTTCTTTCTGTGATAAAACCACATCTAACCTTAGACTCTTGAATTTGTTATGGTATTTATCTTGTTCCAAAGCACTATATGACCTTTGTTAATACTTTTACAGATTGATTTCAAGGAGGACAGTAACATATGGATTTGTGGATTGCTTTTGGCTATCTTATTTCAAGATAGAGACATCATACGAGCACATGGAACGATGAAAGCCATACCTGTGCTAGCTAATTTGCTGAAATCAGAAGAGTCAGCAAACAGGTATTTTGCCGCACAAGCCGTAGCCAGCCTTGTCTGTAATGGTAGCAGGGGAACTCTGTTGTCTGTTGCAAATTCAGGTGCACCATCAGGACTCATAACATTGCTTGGTTGTGCTGATGAGGACATAAAGGACCTTGTTGCACTATCGGAGGAATTTGCCTTGGTCCGTAACCCAGATCAAGTTGCACTTGAGAGGTTGTTCAGGGTCGATGATATAAGGGTTGGTGCAACTTCTAGGAAAGCTATACCAGCCCTTGTTGACTTGCTAAAACCTATCCCAGATCGTCCTGGTGCGCCTTTTCTAGCTCTTGGACTTCTGATTCAGCTTGCCAAAGATTGTCCTTCAAATAAGATTGTTATGGTGGAATCTGGGGTTCTGGAAGCATTGACTAAATACCTTTCACTTGGCCCACAAGATGCAACTGAGGAAGCTGCCACTGATTTATTAGGTATCCTATTTACTACTGCTGAAATATGCAGGCACGAATCTGCTTTTGGTGCTGTTGGTCAGCTAATTGCAGTTTTACGTCTTGGTGGAAGAGGGGCAAGGTATAGTGCTGCCAAAGCCTTGGAAAACCTCTTCTCAGCAGATCACATCAGGAATGCAGAATCAGCTAGACAGTCTGTTCAGCCTTTGGTTGAGATTCTAAATACTGGTCTAGAGAGGGAGCAGCATGCAGCCATTGCTGCATTAGTTAGGCTTCTCAGTGAGAATCCTTCAAAAGCACTTGCAGTTGCAGATGTTGAGATGAACGCAGTAGATGTTCTTTGCCGGATTCTTTCATCAGGCTGCTCAATGGAGCTGAAGGGTGATGCAGCTGAGTTATGTTCTGTTCTGTTTGGAAATACAAGAATAAGGTCTACAATGGCTGCAGCTAGGTGTGTGGAGCCTTTGGTTTCTCTTCTTGTTACTGAATTTAGTCCTGCACATCATTCTGTTGTCCGTGCATTAGATAAACTAGTGGACGATGAACAGCTGGCTGAACTAGTTGCAGCACATGGTGCAGTCATTCCCCTTGTTGGCCTTCTTTACGGCAGAAACTATTTAATTCATGAGGCTATTTCTAGAGCTCTTGTTAAGTTGGGGAAAGACAGGCCTTCCTGTAAGATGGAAATGGTCAAGGCTGGGATTATCGAGAGTGTACTTGACATTCTGCATGAAGCACCAGACTTCCTCTGTGCTGCATTTGCTGAATTGCTCAGAATACTGACAAATAATGCTACCATTGCTAAGGGACCATCTGCTGCAAAGGTGGTAGAGCCACTTTTTGTATTGCTGACGAGACCAGAGTTTGGACCTGATGGGCAGCACAGCACGCTGCAGGTCCTTGTGAATATCCTAGAGCATCCGCAGTGCCGTGCTGATTATACCTTGACATCTCACCAAGCTATAGAACCTCTTATTCCCTTACTTGATTCTCCTGCTTCTGCCGTGCAACAACTGGCTGCTGAGCTTCTGTCTCACCTGCTTTTGGAAGAGCACCTGCAGAAGGACCCAGTTATCCATCAAGTGATTGGTCCCTTGGTACGGGTCCTTGGTTCTGGTATACCGATTTTGCAGCAGAGAGCTGTGAAGGCCCTAGTCTGTCTTGCACTGACTTGGCCAAATGAAATTGCAAAAGAAGGTGGCGTTGGTGAACTGTCTAGAGTGATATTGAATGCTGACCCTTCACTCCCTCATGCCTTGTGGGAGTCAGCTGCTGCAGTATTATCCAGCATTCTGCAATTTAGCTCTGAGTTTTATCTGGAAGTACCTGTTGCAGTGTTGGTAAGATTGCTTCGCTCTGGCTCTGAAGGCACAGTTCTTGGTGCATTGAATGCTCTCCTTGTGTTGGAGACTGATGACTCCACCAGCGCTGGAGCTATGGCTGAAAGTGGGGCGATCGAGGCTCTCTTGGAACTTCTCAGATGCCACCTTTGCGAGGAAACTGCTGCAAGACTCCTTGAGGTTTTGCTGAACAACGTGAAGATCAGAGAAACAAAAGCCACCAAGTCAGCAATTGTGCCCTTATCGCAGTATCTTTTGGATCCCCAGACTCAAGGTCAACAAGCAAGGTTACTGGCAACTCTTGCTCTTGGTGACCTATTCCAGAATGAGGCTCTTGCTCGAAGCAGTGATGCTGTTTCCGCTTGCCGGGCATTGGTGAATCTGCTTGAAGATCAGCCTACTGAAGAAATGAAAGTCGTCGCCATTTGTGCCTTACAGAACCTTGTCATGTATAGCAGATCAAATAAGAGAGCAGTGGCAGAAGCTGGTGGTGTCCAGGTTGTGTTGGATCTGATTGGTTCAAGTGATCCAGAGACATCAGTGCAGGCGTCAATGTTCATTAAACTTCTCTTTTCCAATAATACCATTCAAGAGTATGCTTCAAGTGAAACTGTCAGGGCTATCACTGGTAAATTTCTTTTCCCTATACTCCAACAACAACAACAACAACAACAATCCAGTATAATCCCACTAGTGGGGTCTGGGGAGGGTAGTGTGTACACAGACCTTACCCCTACCCTGGGGTAGAGAGGCTGTTTCCGATAGACCCTCGGCTCCCTCCCTCCAAGAACTCCCCACCTTGCTCTTGGGGTGACTCGAACTCACAACCTCTTGGTTGGAAGTGGAGGGTGCTCACCACTGGAGCAACCCACTCTTGTCCTTTTCCCTATACTCCATGGTCACAAATTATCTGCATTACGCTGCAGAAGAAAAATGATATTTTTGGTTTTCTACACATTGTTTTTCATTTCATTTATTGAGAATTAGTATGGTTTTCTACACTTTCTTTTTCATTTCATTTATTGAGAATTAGTATCTCAAATAGAAATTTTCCTAATATGATGGTGGATTCTCCTTAGTGTTCTTGATCCTGGTTGGTTAATAAAATGGTTTACTATTTGGATCCTGCTAGCATGAAGAAATGAAGGGATGACGTGTTATTGCGTCCAAAAAGTTTATAAACTTCAGTATTTTGTGCAAATTGAGTCATTTCTTTTTAGTGTTAATAGCTTATTAATCTAATTGATTTCTTGGCTTTGTAGCTGCAATTGAGAAAGATTTATGGGCAACGGGAACTGTAAATGAGGAGTACCTCAAGGCTCTGAATGCACTGTTTGGAAACTTTCCCCGTCTAAGGGCTACTGAACCTGCAACACTGAGTATTCCACATCTAGTGACATCCCTGAAGACTGGTTCAGAGGCAACTCAAGAAGCTGCTTTGGATGCACTGTTCCTTCTCCGACAAGCTTGGTCAGCATGTCCTGCTGAAGTGTCTCGAGCACAATCAATTGCTGCTGCAGATGCCATTCCGTTGTTGCAGTATCTGATACAATCAGGCCCCCCTCGGTTCCAAGAGAAGGCAGAATTTCTATTGCAATGTTTGCCTGGGACTCTAGTGGTAATAATAAAGCGTGGCAACAACATGAGACAATCAGTTGGAAATCCAAGCGTTTTTTGCAAGCTTACCCTTGGAAATACTCCACCTCGGCAAACGAAGGTACAGTCAATTTTCAAATACTTTTTCGTTTCAAGTAGACTTACATTTCTCATTGCTATGTGGGCTTTGAACTTTTTTTCGTGCGCTGTTGGCCAAACTCTAATTTTATAAATAACTTTTACTTTCTTTTTGTTTGGTTTGTGTGTGTGTGTGGGGGGTAGCGGCGTTGTGTTTACCTTACCAAATTCAATTAATGTGTTGGAAAATTGGGGGATGTTTGATTCAACTATGACTAGTAACAGGAATTGCACTTTTCCAACAACAAAATAATTAAGTTAACTTCTTTCAGAACCCAGCATATGGTTCATAATTCCTTGTTTTTCTCCTCTGTCAGGTTGTTTCAACTGGTCCTAATCCAGAGTTTGATGAGAGCTTTTCATGGTCCTTTGAAAGTCCTCCTAAAGGCCAGAAGCTCCATATTTCATGCAAGAATAAGAGCAAAATGGGAAAGGTAAGTGCATTTTATAATTTTGATAGAGGACAATGGGACACTAACATTTTTGTTATAATATGCTTGTCCATTTCTATCACTTCTCAACTTCTGCTAAACTCGTTCCAATTTATTGACAGAGTTCATTCGGGAAGGTCACAATCCAGATTGACCGTGTAGTTATGCTGGGTGCAGTCGCTGGGGAGTACACTCTGTTGCCCGAGAGCAAAAGCGGACCCTCAAGGAACTTGGAAATAGAATTCCAATGGTCTAATAATCTTACTCAAAATGCAAATTAAGGTAGAGGAACAAATGTTTGGAACTTCTTTCTGTTTTCTGTTTCTTTCTTTCTTCCTGTTTAATTATAAGGTGAATGTATATAGTGTCAAGTATAGGTTTTACAACTCTTGATCATATTTTAGTTTTGGAAAACGGCTATTTGTCAATGTATTCTTTTGTAACTTGAGTCATTTTAGTATCTTTAAGGAAGGGACATGGATTCATGGTTTCCTTCCTTTGTATTTTTTGTATTCATATTTGTTTGATGAAAGAAAACAATGTTTCTTGTTTGGGCTGTCTAGAGAAGTTTATTGTAATTCATAACGTGCATTTTCACTTATTGTGATATGAGAATTCTATCTACTGCTTTCGCTTTTCCGAATATCAATCACCCTTTTCTTCCCTTAAAAGATGCTTCCTCTAAATGGCTGTTTACCTTTCCTCATCCGAAGTTTATTTGACCCAATATTAACATCTGAACACTGTCCTTTTGACTTCATTTTTCGATTAATGCCAAATTGTCAATACTGCCTGATGTCAGTAGCAAAACAATAAGCAAAGTGATTGAATACTAGAAGAAACACTTGGAATTGGAGGAGAATGACTTTTTACAAGAATTTCTTGAAGATGCATCAATCGGAGTTGTGTGATCTTATCATAGCTGCTAATTATCTTGATGATAAGGAGTTGTTGGACAAGAAGTTGTTGATAGAATCAAAGGAAAAACGCCAGAAGAAATATGTCAAGAATTCAATATCAAGTGTGATTTTACCCCTGAGGAAGAGGAGCAAATCTGTAAAGAGAATGCTTGAGCTTTTGAATGGTTTTTTAACAATGTTCTCCTAGTTTGAAAAACTCGAATTCACACAGGCATGGCATAGTGAAAAAGGGAAATACTAGCCAAGGCAAACTAGGACAAAAGTTAGTTACTCTAACATGGCTTTATTTGTTCCACTGACATCATGATGTCCTTTGCTTTCAAACATGATAATAATGTTAGTATCTTTATTCGAAAAATAATTTCTCCAAAAATAAAATAATAACAGAAAAAGAAATAGAAGAATAAAAAATTCCGAGCCCAACAGAAAACTATATTTTCTTAAAGAATTTAATCCCCTCACTGTTGCCCAAGGTTATTGGATTAATTCCTCCCAGGATAGAACGGAGCAATGGAAATTACAGAACTTCGACGAACTCAACAAACGGTAGTAAACCACACTTATGCTTATGTTTTGCTTTGAAAATAATAATACAGAAATACAGAAGATGAGGGGAGAGTTTTCAGATTTTCGGTGGTGAAAAATGAGGCTACTCCTCTATATTTATGGCCAACGATTTGGGTTTCGACAGATGCCAAGATACCTGTTCGTTTGAAATGGTGTCTGTTTGCCAGAATTAAAATTCTCTTAGTCGCGAATTTGACCATTGGGAACCGCGAATTTCAATTGACCAAATCCGAAGCCGAAGCCGAGCGAGCGACGACGACGACGTCGCGAGGCACCACTTCTTCTTAACTCTTTAAAAGCTAGAAAATGTGCTTCTCTATATAAGCACATAGATTTTTTTTCCATTTTCTGATGAGGGACAAAGTGCATTAGTAAAGGAAGAAATAACTTCAAACTTTTCGTTTCCCTCCATTTCCCATTCACACCTCTTATCTAATTAGATAAAAACCCAACAATCCCTCACATGAATGGGGAACGACTATCTGTAAATATGCATGCATGAAAAACTGTATGATTTACAAGTAAGGATTAATTGCATCTGGATAAGTAGGTCCCCCTTTGAACTTTTCATAGTGAACTTATGTCGGATATACTCGGTCAATCGATAGATTTGATATTTTTGAACCGTCGAACTTTGGTGTATACCTAGACAGCCATAAGTCACACAATCAACCCTTTAACCGCCTTTGGTTCTCACTGTTGTGTTCGTTTCAGCCATGAACACCGCCTGGTTCATAAGTGTGTAGAGAACTGGCCTTACAGAATTCTCCTTGAAACGACTTACACTTCACACTTATATAGGTGATTCCTAAACGTGTTATCCCATAGATACACTATTTGATATACTCTGTATCAAACTTAGAAACCATTAAAAATCCTTAATGCTTTATCCTTGGTATTGAACATTGTCTCATCAAGATAATAGACCAAAATTTTATTTGACAACGTTGAACCGTCACTAATGACTTTGTTTGATCTCCTTGAACCTAGATCTTGGGATCTCTAGTCTTCTAGGTAGAGTTACCACCACCGTGACTTGTCCTCGGCCATAGTCCCATTCCCTTCGATGATTTATCAACCACCTCTCTATTTAGGTCTTTTGTAAGCGGATCCGACACATTATCTTTTGACTTTACGTAGTTAATTATGATAATTCCACTAGAGAGTAGTTGTCTAACGGTATTATGTCTTCGTCGTATGTGACGAGATTTTCCGTTAAACATAACGCTTCCAGCCCTTCCTATTGCCGTTTGACTATCGCATTGTATGCATATAGGAGCCACAGGTTTGGGCCAAAATATAATATCTTCCAAGAAATTTCGGAGCCATTCAGCTTCTTCTCCAGCCTTATCTAAAGCTATAAACTCAGACTCCATTGTAGAGCGAGTGATGCATGTCTGTTTGGTTGATTTCCAAGACACTACTCCTCCACCAATAGTAAACGCGTATCCACTTGTGAACTTTGTTTCTGATGGCCCTGTGATCCAATTTGCAACACTATATCTTTCAATTACCGCATGATACTTATTGTAGTGCAAAGCATAATCTTGGGTATATTTTCGATACCCCAAAACTCGTTTCATTACCATCCAATGAGTTTGGTTGGGATTCCTTGTGTAACGACCCACTTTATTTACTGCACAATCTATATCAGGTTATGTACAATTTATGAAATATATTAAACTTCCCAACACTCGAGCATAATCCAGTTGAGATTTTCGTTGACCTAGATTCTTTGTAAGAGAAACATTTACATCAATCGGGGTCTTTGCGACTTTGAAATCTAAATACTTGAATTTTTCAAGTACCATTTTAACGTAATGAAATTGAGATAATGCCAGTCCTTGAGGTGTTCTATGGATTTTAATTCCTAGAATTAAATCAGCAACTCCTAAGTCTTTCATATCAAACTTGCTAGCAAGCATACACTTAGTAGCATTTATATCCGCAATGTCTTTGCTCATTATTAACATATCATCAACATATAAACATACAATGACTATATGAGTTGGAGTGTTTTTAATGTAAACACATTTACCACACTCATTAATCTTAAATCCATTTGCCAACATTGTTTAGTCAAATTTCGCATGCCATTATTTGAGTGCTTGTTTCAATTCGTAAAATGACTTAACAAGTCGACACACCTTCTTTTCTTTTCCAGGAACCACGAACCTTTCAGGTTATTTCATATAAATTTCTTCCTCCCAATCTCCATTTAATAAGGTTGTATTCACATCCATCTGATGGATTTCGAGACCATACACAACGGCTAATGCTATTAACACCGAATAGATGTAATCCTCGTTAGCGGCGAGTATGTATCAAAAAAATCAAGACCTTCTCGTTGTCTAAACCCTTTGACAACTAATTTTGCCTTATAATTATCAATAGTACCAACAACTTTTATTTTCCATTTGAAAATCCACTTAGAACCCAAAGGTTTATTTCCCGGAGGAAGATCAACTAATTTCCAAATATGATTACTTAATATGGATTCTATCTCACTTTTGACTGTCTCTTTCCAATATTGTACTTCCAAGGAAGACATTGCTTCTTTAAACGTTTGAGGCTCATTTTTCAATAAAAATATCAGAAAGTCTGGTCCAAAGGAAGTAGTTGTCCTTTGACGTTTACTATGTCTTGGATTTTACTCATTAAATGTACCTTCCTTTACTTCTTCTCGAGGTCACTTAGATTTTTCACTAGACGGCTCACATTCTTTTTTATACAGATAAATATTCTCAAAGAATTCATCATTATCGGATTCGATGACCGTATTAATACGAATGTCGGGATTTTCTGATTTATGGAGTAGAAAACGATATGCCTTACTATTTTTTGCATATCCTATGAAAATACAATCAACTATTTTCCCCTTTTGGGTTTAGGAATTCACACTTTAGCCAAATACCCCTACACTTTAAAATATTTTAAGTTGGGTTTCCTACCTTTCTATTTTTCATATGGAATAGATTGTGTTTTGCTATGGGAAACTCGATTGAGTATTTGGTTAGCTGTAAGAATAGCTTACCCCCATAAGTTTTGGGGTAACCTGAACTTATCAACAATGTATTCATCATCTCCTTTAATGTTCTATTATTTATTTCCGCAATTTTATTATATTGCGATGAGTAAGGGGCAGTTGTTTTGTGAATAATGCCAAATTCCAAACATATTTCTTCAAAAGGAGATTCATATTCGCCACCCCTATCGTTTCTTATTATTTTGATCTTTTTATTTAGTTGCGTTTCAACTACATTTTTGTATTTTTTGAATGCCTCAATTGCTTCATCTTTACTATTAAGTAAGTAAATATAGCAATATCTAGTACTGTCGTCAATAAAAGTTATGAAATACTTTTTCTCACCGCGAGTTAGTATTAACTTCATGTCGCAAATATCTATGTGAATTAAGTCTAAAGGATTTGAATTCCTTTCAACTGACTTATGAGGATGTTTAACATACTTAGATTCCACACATATTTGACATTTCAAATTGTCGCATTCAAATTTAGGCAATGCTTCTAAGTTAACCATTTTTCATATAGTTTCGAAGTTGACGTGACCTAAACGCGCATGCCATAAATTATTTGACTCAATTAAGTAAGAAGAAGCTTAAACTTTATTGATGTCAACAGCTATTACATTCAACTTGAAAAGGCCCTAAGTTAGGTAATATTTTCCTACATACACATCATTCTTACTTATTACAACTTTTTAAGAAACAAACACACACTTAAAACCATTCTTGATAAGAAGTCCAACAGATACCAAATTATTGCGAATTTCAGGAACATGGAGAACATTGTTTAGAGTCACAACTTTACCGAAGTCATCTTCAAAGATATCTTCCCCACACCTTCAATTTTTGCTGTTGTGGAGTTTCCCATAAATAGTCTCGTCGGGCCCTGCGGGAACATAAGAGGCAAATAACTCTTTGTTAATACAAACATGGCGAGTGGATCTAGAATCAATCCATCACTCCTTGGGATTTCCTACCAAGCTGCATTCAGATAGCATGTCACATAAGTCCTCCATTTCATCATTCTTTTCTACCATGTTTGCTTGACTCTTCTTCTTGTCCTTCTTCGGTGCACGACAATCCACAACCTTATGTCCAACCTTTCCATAGTTGTGGCAATTACCTTTGAACTTCTTCTTGCTCGGGTAATTCTTTAATCCAGACGACTTCTTTCTCTTTTTGTTGCTTGTAGACGCTTCCTCAACAGTATTTGCTTCCATTATTGTTGAGTTACCGCGTGCTTTCTTCTCAGCAACCTTATTGTCCTCTTCAATCCGTAGACGAACAATAAGGTCTGCAAGCGTTATCTTCTTTTGCTTATGTTTCAAGTAATTCTTAAAGTCCTTCCACAGCGGAGACAACTTTTCAATAAATGCCGCAACTTGAAACGCTTCATTTATGACCATACCTTCAATCATAAATTTATAATTAGTGAAATAATCAATATCTTTAATAAAAATATTGACTCGATTTATACCTTCAGCAAGGAGGTCATAAACAATCACTTGTAATTCTTGGACTTGCGTTATGACAGATTTATCGTCAACCATTTTGAAATCTAGAAATTTGGTGGCCACAAACTTCTTAAGTCCAGCATCGTCAGTCTTGTACTTCTTTTCAAGAGCATTCCACAACTCTCGTAATGTTTTCATGACGTTATAAACATTGTACAAGCCGTCTTCCAAGCAACTTAAAATATAATTTTTGCGTAAAAAGTCAGAATACTTCCATGCCTCAGTGACCACAAATCGCTCATTTTCAGGAGTTTCTTCTCCCAGAACTGGAACGTCCTCGCTGATAAAGCACTGCAAACTAAATGTGATCAGGTAGAAGAACATTTTCTGCTGCCACGCTTAAAGTTCATGCCGAAAAACTTTTCGGGCTTTTCTGCCAGTGCCATCGACGGTGTAGGCATTGTGCGACTTGAAGACGCAGTAGCCATTGTAGCAGTAGTAGTCCCAACAGAACCATTATGTTATTCCGTATTTGTTGTCATTTTTCTATAACAGAAATTGACACAACCAGAATTAGTAAGTTAGTGAAGTTTTCATATCTTCAAATCGAATACAAACAACTGAATTGAAAATCACAAGGATTTTAATCTCGGATTGAGTAGAATGTCACAAAGACTTTAATGTTAAACTGGAGTAGAAAATCCGAAGATTTTAATCTCCAAAACAAGAGTAGAAAATCATTAGGATTTTAGTTAGAAAGTAAGATGAACACAGAATATAAAAATAAATTCCTTAAGCTTGTTAGTATCTGTATTCGAAAAATATTTTTTGCAAAAATAAAACAATAACAGAAACAGAAACAGAAGAATAAAAAATTTCGAGCCCAACAGAAAACTATGTTTCCTTAATGAATTTAATCTCCTCACTGTTGCCCAAGGTTATTAGATTAATTCCTCCCAAGATAGAACAGAACAACTATTCTGTAATACCGACAATGAAAATTACAGAACTTCGACGAACTCAACAAACGACAGTAAACCACACTTATGCTTACATTTTGCTTTGAAAACAATACAGAAAACCACACTTATGCTTACGTTTTGCTTTGAAAACAATACAGTAAACCACACTTATGCTTACGTTTTGCTTTGAAAATAATAATGCAGAAATGTAGAACATGAGGGGAGATTTAGATTTCCGGTGGTGAAAAATGAGGTTGAATAAAAATTCATCAACAACGACGGCGTGAGGCACCACTTCTTCTTAACTCTCTAAGAGATAGAAGATATACTTCTTTATATAAGCACAAAGATTTTCTTTCCATTTTTCGATGAGGGACAAAGTACATTAGTAAAGAAAGAAACAAACTTCAAACTTTTCGTTTCCCTCCATTTCCCATTCACACCTCTTATCATATTAGATAAAAACCCAACAAATAATAATACCATCGACACAAAACCAAACAAAGCGACAAAACGAACAAGCAGATCCTGCTACATGCCCAATGACACAAAAATTCCCGAATTGGCAACTCGGTACACTTGATCTTAGGCAAAGCTGCTAGTATCAGAAACACTGTTTGGTCCGAAAGATAAGTTCTATGGGATTTCATCACTCACACAAATTATTACAGCATTTTGGCCTTGGGGAAATTTTCAATATACAAAAGCTCTAACCATAATAAAAGAAAATGATCTATATAGATGACCAATTAATTGAGTAGACAAGATATTAAGAGCATAACCAATACAAGAAATAAAGGAAATACCGAACTATATTGCTTTTGCGCCATGACAATCTCACTCAAATTACGGGAACCTATATATATTAGTGCAATATACAGGATTCCAGAATAGAGCGACACGTGCAAGCTGTAGTTTTACTAATTTTTTACTTTAGTTCAATATATGTTAGGAGTGTTTAATTTTATTAGATTTTTATATGTCAATAGAAAATAAGGTCCCCAAAATGAAGCAATTTTCTCCCAGATTTTAAGTACCACACATGGGAAATCTTTCATAATTATAGAAAAAAAAGGTTGGTGTCACATCTTCCAGCTACAAAACCAACTGAGCTGATTTAGGACACTTGAACTACCAAGGCCATAAAATCTTCAAAACTTTTGTCCCTTGAGAAATACAAAGAGTCCTTCCATTATTATGCTTTGCTGATTCATCCTTTTTGCATTCTACTTGTCATTTAAGCAAAGTTTGATGTGTTCCTGGCCATTATTAGTCCAAAATATTGGAAGTGAAAGAGCCATTTAGGGTCGTTTGGTTTGAATATGGTTTAGGACAGGATAATTTATGCTGGGATTAGTTATCCTGATATTGTTTTTTATTCACTGTTTAGTATGTTGTATTAAAAATGACAATTGCATAATTTCTAAGAAGAAGGTATAAGTTATCCCGGCACTAATTACCCCACCCTCTACAAGGTATAAGTTATCCCGGTACTAATTATAATCCCGAAATAACTTATACTAGGTTTGCTAACAAACAAAGTATTAAGATGGTATTAAATTTTTATACCAGCACTATACCTTCTTATACCTCATACCAAACGACCCCTTAGAGAGCATATTTTAAGCTCCTTGGCATAGTATTTTCAGAAAAATTAAGCAGACAAACTGTAATTCTTTGACAACTTACTATGAGTAGATGTATTGCATTATTAAGAAGCTTTATCCTTTCTTCCTCTTGCTTTATTTTTTTATAGGCTCTCCCCATAAATTTTGAAGAATGCCTCAATCAAGAGAACAAATATAAATTTAAATTAAAGTAGCCACTTTCTTTAAATAATGGTGTTCAGATAAGTTTACGCACATCTCTACTAATTTCACTGTATATCTACTATCTTCTACTAGTACAAGTATTGGGTAACTGTGTCCATCAAGATATAGACGAATATAAAGAAATTACGTAGTCTTTTATCTCCGACGGGATTTGAATATATATCTCATGGTTCCCACAATCCCACCCACATATGGAAAGGAATTTAAAAGTGCTATCTACCTCAAAAATTAAAGGTTCAAAATTTCAGTCAAAATTAGGAATTTGGCTATCAAAATTAGTTAATGTAATTAATATTTTCGGATAAATTAAGGCTTAATTTTTTGATGGGATTTGTATACTAGTTTAGTCAGTACCTATTACTGTTTTCACACTTTTGCTTTTCGAGGTCAAAATGTCAAATACTACTCTAAGATTTAATTAATATTTCAATTAATTAAATATTAAATATACTTAACCAAATATCACATGAACCAAGATAAGATTTTTTCATATTTGAGGGACTAATGGTGGCTCTTTCCCACGCTGCTTTTCGGCAACCTACGTTAACATCTATCTTGTAAACACTTTAGGACTACAATAAAGTCCGCCAGAACCAATGAGGGTCAAAGCTCGAATGGATCGTCTAGTTAGCTGTTAGCGGGATAAAGATACTAATTTTTTTTACGGAGTTAGGTCAAAAATACCCTTCTACTATTGAATATTGTTTATACTTACCCTCCGTTATATTATTTGGTCTGATTTATCCATGCCGTCTTGCTATTAAACATATTTATCCCTCAGTTGACACGTGGCAGTCTTCTAAGCATATTTAACCCCCATGGACGAAGACGCTTGAAGCTTCGAAATGGAATTTTTGAGCCAAGCTCTCATACGTTCAGCTATAGATTCTTCTTCCTAAATCCAAGTTTCAGCAGTGTATTAACAATTCAAGCTTAATAACTAACAATAATATCAGTAGAATAATTCAATATTTCGATCATTTGTTTTTTCAACTTGCGATAACTTAACAACCCAGCAGTAGGAGTTCAATTTGTTTTACCCAGTTATTCAAATCAGTTGCTAGAACAATTTTGACACGAAGAGCAGGTCCAGATAATCAAACAAATTCGGATTTTCTAGCACCAATAGTCGCACCCATGACTTTTAACTTGAAAAATTTTCAGAATCAAGGAGGGGAACGATGTACTCGAACAACAAAGAGTTCAAAATTTGCGCCTCCGATCTCTTTCAAAATCACTGTATAACAAAGTTTTCAGCTCAACAACTACTCCGAATCAAATCTCAAGCAACATTTTCAACTTCGAATATAACAAGTCCTTTCACGAGCATATTGAAAACCCAACAGAGAAGGAATGCAATTTTTTCTTTTGGAATTTTCTAATATTTTTTGGTGATTTCTGATTTGATTTGGATATCAAGACAATAAAGGAGGAAATATTGAATAATTTCTTAGCCTAATTCTCTGAAACAAAAAGATACATTTTTTAAGAAATTTGAAAGCACTTAGTTTTGGAAGAAGGAGATGAAATATAGAGAAAGGAGGAGGGTTTAGTTATTTAGGTCTTGGAATAGGTCGGGTAACGGGTTGGGGGTTAAATATGCTTAGAAAGACAGCCACGTGTCCTCCCGGTTAAACTGAGGGGTAAATATGTTTAATAGTAAGATGGTAGGAACAAATCAGACCAAATAGCATAACAGAGAGTAAGTATAAATAATATTCAATAGTAGAAGGGTATTTTTGACCCTTCTCCGTTTTTTTATAATAAAAGGTGTAGGCATTTAAAATTTATTGAAATTAAATCCGTAAAATAATTTGGACTATATTTTAAATTCAAGATATATTAGTTCAAATAAATTTATTGGGCTAATATAATTGGGTTAGTTATATAAGTCCAACAAGTATAGATTAAATAAATAAGTCTTAATACATTGGGCTAGCCCGTTTTATTGGGCTAAAAGTGATGAGTCCACTTCATTAAGCCCAAGATGTCATCTTCCTAGAGGCTCAGTTTGGTGTCATGTGTCAAATGACGTGGCTCGCCAAGTCAAACGAAAGAGCCAATAGGATCGTGCCACGTGTCAAAATGACAAGGCATGCCAAGTCAAATTAAAGGGCCAATGAAACCACGCCACGCGTGCAAGCGACATGTTCTGGCCAATCAAATGCGGCCTTGTCACACTTCAATTTGATTGGACGGAAAGAGTTTGTTGTTTTCATAACTCTTCCCTTCCACAACTATAAATAGAGGTCTTCATAACCTAGAAAAGACACCAGAAGTTATAACAAGAAGCAAGAGAGAGCTCGTGGATCAAACGCCGCAAATTTCTCTACAAGTTTCAAGCTTCAAGCAATCAAGTTCAAGTTCAAGAAATCAAGTTCAAGCTCAAGAACGAAGAACTTCAAGCTCAAGAAATCAAGTTCAAGCTCAAGAACGAAGAACAAATCAAGATTCAAGGAGTACGAGTTCAAATCAAAGTTCGTGCTAGTTGAATTCAAGATCATCGTTCGTGAAAACAAATATAAATTCAAGATCAAGCTCAAAGGCCCTTGAATTTATTTACTATTGGAAAACAGAATTAGAGAATTTATAGAGATTGTACACTCAAATATTTGAAATCAAATACTACGATTATTGTAATATTTTTCAGTCTCTATCATTTTCTTGACGCAAATTTATTGTCTGCAAAAGGTAATATCGTATTTATCGTCACAGACTAAAGGTGGTCAAGCGAATACTTTTATATTCTATATATAGGTCAAACATTACTTTATATGACTATTATATTTTAAACATCTTTAATATAGTTGAGTGAGATAATCTAGCGGTTTAGAGTGTTCAAAGTGAGGTATTGTTCACGCGTTTGATCCATGTCTAGATATTTGTTTGCCAAAAATAAAATGGAGACTATCATATGTGGTCTATTTGACTCTTTTTCAATCTATTTTCTTTTATAATAAAAACCTCTTAAAACTTAAAATTTATGTAAAAATAAACAACTAATCTTAAAAGTTATTTCTTAAACAAATTATATAATTTAAAAGTCAAGCTCTACAAAAATTTCTTCACCAAAAGCTCTTTACATACTGCTGACTCGCTCGACTTCAAGGAGGTCTCTCTTTCCTTTGGTTTTATGCTTACTTTTATTGGTAAAATATCTTTTGTTGTCTTATTTTATGCTAGTTTTAATTTATAAAATTATAGTTCTATTACACGTGTTTTAATTGTTTTGCTAAATATTGCATAGTTTGATTAAAAAAAATCGGT
The DNA here is from genome assembly GCA_000715115.1 of Nicotiana otophora. Classification (NCBI taxonomy): domain Eukaryota; kingdom Viridiplantae; phylum Streptophyta; class Magnoliopsida; order Solanales; family Solanaceae; genus Nicotiana; species Nicotiana otophora. The sequence goes on from AWOL01S0154366.1 coordinate 29,840, forward strand.
TCACCTATTCATCGAAAAAAGATGTATCGACTTTCTTGAAGTGAACACCCTTAGCGAGATTCCCGGTTGCGCCGCTGATGTATCCATGTCTGGTTATCGGTATATGGAATACATTTTATACTAAAATGATGTGAATAACTATCTCTAGCTAATCCCATGGGATATCTCAACCCATAGGATATCCTTGTCTATCCCACATATGAACCGGACAAACCCTAAGTTGTTTGGTTCAGTTTTGAGATATTCAATGAGATTATAATTCTGAAATATCCTATGGGATTATCTATACCACCGTCCTATATGGGATAACTAATATCGCCAATTTTATATAAAATTTAACTTTAATATCCACAACCAAACATATGATAAATATAATCCCACGTTTTATAAGAGTTTAGTATCCTTATCCCGTGACCAAGCTTTAGTATAAGCAATTACTTATGCAAGAAAATGCTTTTAAGATAATAAGCATGTTAACTTGTTAAGGCCAGTTATATGATTCTTGTTAAAGTAATTGTTTCTCAAAATTAAGAACAATGAAAACAACTTCACTTTTTCCTCTTTTCAATTTGATTGTAACTTAATTCTCTTTTGATTGGCATATTTAGGTGAGCAATCACCAAGTACATTTCTTTAGCAAGACAGCTGGAGAACTTCCTATGCTGGTTATGTTCATTACCCTAACTCAAATTATAATCAATTGCTTATACAATTAGATTTATAATATGATTCCACTTTAAATGGAAAAAAAAATCGAAAATAGGCCATAATCGAAAATTGAGGGAAGTACAATTCAATTTTCAATTCTCTATACAAAATAAAACTTGGAAAAATAAAGATCAATAAAATTCGTATTGTTTTCGTAAGAATATTGAGCTACATAAAATTCAAAATTCAAATATCACTAAGCTCCCAAATTTTGTTATTTTTTTAGTTACAACTAAGAATTAGTTGGAGGATCCATCACTGTAGGTATACTTTTACATCAAAAAAGAAACAAATAGAAGGAAATAAAAACGACAGTCAGATGGCAAAAAATCTACAGAACTATTTTACTTAGGACTTTATCTCTTATCTCAGAAATGTTTGATACTATTTTATCTGTTCAATGCCTAATCTTATCTGTCGCAGTTTATGTTTTGTAGTTTGGAGCTATTTTAGGTAAAATGTCTGAGTTTAGATAGTTAATTGAAACCAAACTTTAAGCTTAACTATCATAAATTATAAATAAAGTGGATAAATATTAGGTTTAGGAATATTCGAATGAAATTATCTTCATCCCTGTACATGAAAGAAGTCGTATATCTAGAACTTCATTCACAAGACTGCCGTTGTTGTTTGATCCAAAATTTAGATCTAGGTTTAAACAATTAGATTTTTTTAACAAGATAGAGTTAATATTAGCCAACAATAATATTCACTAGATTATTTACTTGTGTCGTGACAAAATATTACGAGATCTGTGGTAACAATGATAGATATATGATAGTGAGCAACACTTTTTTTTTGGTAACCGTTGTCAAATTACCATTAACTCCAAAAAGCCATTACAAATAAAGAGCACCTCCTTTCTGTATCATTGGCCTCCAACAAAACAAGAAAATAGCTACTATGTTCTCTAATTACATAGGATTTGTTGTACTAAACTCCTACATCTACGTGCTCTATGTAAATTCCTGGTAACTTGTATTCTTTCTATGATCTCGTGCTTTATCTGTTGTACTACATCCTCTTTATGTACATTAATGCCTCTGAAAATCTTCCAGTTTCTTGTACGCCATATGTGGTAAATCACAGCTCCGTTGATACCAGCTGCCAATTCTTTCTTATAGACCTTCCAATGTTTCCTGTTAATACTATCCAAAGACTACGAGATATTCCCTGCCGGTATCTTGATGTCTGTCCATTGATTTACCTCTTGCCTTAGAGCTGTAATCCATGTACACTCCACAAATAAGTAGATGTTAGTTTCAGTCATGTGGGCAATACATAAACAACACCTGCTATCCTCCACTAGAACTTGCAACTTGAGTAACCTCTTCTTTGTGAGTAGCCTCCCATGCACTGCCAACCACACTATAAACCTTTGCTTAGGTTGAGCTATTGAGGTCCATATCAGATTAGTTATCATTAATTTAGGATGTTCGCCAATGAGAGCAAGATAATTGCTTGTAATAGAGTAGTTACCACTTCTAGTAAGCTTATAATTATCTTGCTCATACCAGCCTTGCATTTTGATTTTCAGATTATTAATCTTTCTCCAGTACCAACTACTATATGTCGGGGCTGATGGTTTCATACATTTGTTTCTGCTCTCATGTACCCATTTCACCCATAAGGCCCTACTTTACATTTAATCAACTGCCATAACAACTTACCCACTGATGCCATATTCCAGTTTTCGCAACCCTTAACATTCAATCTCCTAGCTTCTTAGGACAACAAATCTTTTCCCAAGCAACCAAGGATAATTTATTTCTCTCCTCCGAGCTGCCCCATAAATATTCTCTGCATATCCTGTCAACCTCATTGAGTATACTTTGAGGTAATATGAACACTGTACCCCAGAAGCTATGGATAGAAAACAACATTGCATTAATAATTTGCAGTCTTCAGTATATGATAGAAGCCTGGAGTAGGTGACTCTGATACTTTGAGTGATTTTCTCTACCAACATATGACAGTCAAGCTTATTCCATTTCTTTGGGGAGAGGGGAAGTTCAAGGTACCTTATGGGAAGAGTACCTAGCACAAAACCAGTTATTTCAAGTAACTTCTTCTTAGTATTATCATCCACACCAGCCATGAAGATACTAGATTTGTCCATATTTTCTTTCAACCATGTTACATTGCTAAAGTGATTTATTATTTCCATAATCCTTTTAACTGAGCTTTCATTTCCTTTACAAAAGATCATCAGATCATCCGCAAATATGAGATGAGTCAGTTTCAGTGTTTTGCACATTGGATGATATTTGAAATTAGGAAGTCTGCTAACTATCTTCAATATCCTTGATAAGTATTCCATTCCAAGCACAAATAGAAGAGGAGAGATAGGATCACCCTGCCTAATCCCTCTCTTCCCAGCAAAATATCTATGACTTTCTCCATTGACTTTAACTGAAAATATTATAGTAGACATACATACACCCCATAATACACTGAGTAAATTTGTCTAGGAACCCAAAACCCCTCAGAGCTTCTCCTAGGAACTCCCAACTCACCATGGCATAAGCCTTCTTGATATCAATCTTCATAAGATATCTTGGAGTTGTTTTTCTGTTATAATGACTTAGAATGTCATGATAGATTAAGACATTGTGCAGCATGAACCTCCCATGTACAAATACAGACTGGTTCTCTACTACTAAGTGATCAACTGCTGCCTTTAGTCTGTTGCATATTAATTTGAAAATGCACTTGTAAAATACATTGCAACATGATATTGGTCTGTATTGTCTAGCTAATTTGTATTGTCCACCTTTGGGATAAGAGCTATGACTGTTGAGTTGAGTTGCTTTAGGAATTTTTCATTGTGAAAAAAAATTCTATTACTGCCTCTGTGATATTCTGCCCCACTATGGGCCAAACAGCCTTATAGAATCCACTCCCAAAGCCATCTGGACCTGCACTCTTATTGTTGTCAGTATGGAATATTGCCTCTTTTAACTTCTTTATCCACAACTGGCCTTAGTAACTCTAGCTGTTGAGTAGTTGACAAAGTAGGGCCATTTTTATAACGCTAGTAAAGTAATCCACAAACAAGTTTGAAATAGCCCCTGGAGAAGTTTTTCATGTGCCTGCATCATCCTTAAGTTGTGTTGTGGCTTGTTTCAGCTTCCTATGCTTTATAATTGAGTAGAAATATCGTGTGTTATTATCTCCTAACTTAATCCACATAGCTTTACTTCTCTGTTGTAGGTACATTTCTGCCAAATGTGAATACTGTTTGAACTTCTAATAAGCCAAGGATTCAGCCTGCTGAACCTCTTTATTTGAAAGATCCCTTCGGAGTTTCAACTGACTTTGCTTAAGCAACTTCCTATCTTCTTCTGCTTCTCTCACAATATCATGAGAATATTGTGACTTCTGAACCTTCAGATTCTTCTTAAGTAGTTTCAACTTTTTCACTATTTGATACATTTTGGAGCCCTCAATACTGTCAGCCTACCATTATCTTACTATTGTATTAAATTGTGGATGTTAAACCCGCATGTTACAGAATTGAAATAATTTTTGAACATACTTCTTTCTTCAACCAGTGACACTTTTGTAGGACAATGGTCATTGATTTCTTCTGGGAGAAATATGGCCCTACATGATGGCATTACATCTAGCCATTTCCTATTTATGAACACCCAATCAATCTTTGAAAATATCATTTGTTCTTCATGTTTGTCATTCCAAGTGTACCTATTGCCTTGTGCTGGTAACTCCAATAAGCCACATTCTACTACACAGTTGTGGAAATCTTTCACTTATGCCCAGGTCACAAGGTTTTCTCCTATTTTGTCTTCTACTTTGAGGATTGAGTTAAAATCCCATAAAATCATCCAAGGCCTTGTACATCCCCTGCTATGAGACACTAACTTATCCCATAGTTCCTTCCTCTCTTCTCTAGTATTTAATGCATATACATAAGACAATTTAAATGTCATTTAAAGAGGAATGTAATTAACTTCACAGTTGATTACTTGAGCTGACATACTCATAGGAATGACCTTGTAATAATCAGGTCTCCAACTAATCTAAAATCTACCATTATAATGGTACTCTAGGTTTGTAAGGTACTTCCATCCCACAAACATATTATTTTCTAGCTTCTCAATTCTGTTGCTTTTTATTTTGGTTTCTAGTAGACCAACCAACCCCACTTGTTCCTCATTGAAAAAGAGCTTCACCTCATTTTGCTTATTAGGGGCGTTAAGCCCCCTAACAATACAACTTAATGTATTAACCATCCACGTGGGTATGATTTTTTTGGACTCCCATATTTGTACTACTCCCTCCCTTATCTGTTATGTTGACCTCTTTATTATGCAGGATTTGAAAAGAGTTTGAATTCTCAACTTGTTGTTGCTACTTTTGTTGTGGCTTTCCTACTCTCAATGAGGTCTGCCAATTTGTAATATTCCATTGCTTTTGCTTCTCCGACTGTCTCTTCACCATTTGCTCTCTATTACCATCAGTTCTAGTACTTATTGCCTCATTCCTTTGTTTAGAGTTCACCTGAATTTGTTCCTTGTCCATATTAACTTTAGGTTCTGTTTGTGCCATAGCGTTCATCTTCTTCTGTTGTTCTGCATTTGTCATTGCCAGTTTCTTCATGTTCCTACGCACTTACTCTACATGCCCATATTTAGAGCAATGACAACACATGATTGGCTTCCAGTCATAGCTGACTTTTTGCTCAATTAACTTGCCTATTTCATTCCTGAAGAGAACTACATCTGGCAGATTTGCATTCATTCCTAATTATCTTTAGGTTCTGTTTGTGCCATAGCGTTCATCTTCTTCCGTTGTTCTGCATTTGTCATTGCCAGTTTCTTCATGTTCCTACACACTTCCTCTACATGCCCATATTTAGAGCAATGACAACACATGATTGGCTTCCAGTCATAGCTGACTTTTTGCTCAATTAACTTGCCTATTTCATTCCTGAAGAGAACTTCATCTGGCAGATTTGCATTCATTCCTACCTCAACTAGTAACCTTGCAAAATTTAATTTATTCCTATTTTCTGTATTTTGGTCCACCATAATAGGTTTTTCTACTAAGCTGCCTATCTTGCTCAAACCTTTCTTACTACAATATTTGAAGTCCAGTCCAGGAAACTTAATCCAAATTGGAACAGTTTGCAATTCCTCTCTAGTGAATTTCAATTCAGGTGTCCAAGCCTTCACAATAAATGGTTTGTTATCAAAGTAGTAAATACCACCCTGAATTAGCCCTTGCTTCCCTACCTCTATCTCAAATCGAACCACTATCACTCCACTTTTGAGTATAGCGATTCTTCGAGGCCATACTTCCCCCACAAGCGTTTGATGTACCCCTATATTACTGTGAATGGGGTATGTGTCCCTAACACTTAATATATTACTAGTTTTCCCAGTAATCAATTTCAGAACTAATATCATCCAATTCAATTTGTACTATTGAGGACTCACCATATGTTTTAGGTGCTACATATTCCAATTTATAACCAGCATTTGAAGTTTTTGCTATGTTGAAATCATCCTAGATTGATCCTTGCTTCTTCTGCGTTTCCAGCTCCTCTTCAACCTCATCTTCCCACTACTAGTCGGTACTGCTTGATCCTTACTTGGTGAAGCTTGTAACACTTCAGACCATACTCGTTGTGCTTCGATCTGCTGAGATTTCACTGTTTCACTGTTTAGGGTTACTGTTTCATTGGGTTTTGGACTTGACTGAGTTTTCCTTGCTAATTCCTAGCTACCATTGCTTGATTTCTGCTCTCACTGAGCAATTCCATATGATGTGGATATTTCCTTGGCCATTAGAGTCTTATGGGATGGGATGCGAGCTCTCTTGCCCATGGCTGGCACAGGTTAAGCTAACATGCACCGAAAATAAGCCATCTGTTTTTGGAATTAAAAAGCATTTATTGTATTTAATGATAAATAACACTTAATGGCAAAAATATAAAAAGATTGGCATTTAATAGCAATAAATGATATATGATGGTATTTATGTAAATATATATAACAGAGATGAGCGAAAAAGAAGATGAAGCCATGAAATATTCCTTCTGATAATGATAAATAATTGATAAGCCTTGAATATTCGGATTCTTCTTAGATCGTGGGAGAAAAGCTAGACAGGGATCTCAAGAAAACAGTATTTTTTGTATGTATGTAATAAAGCAAGAATGTCAAAATGTTGTTCTTTTACAAATGCATGTTACATGTCCCCTATAACTATGCCTCTTTCTATTTATAAGGGGACATGTGCCACAAAATTCTAATAGTACAGATCCAGAGAATATTCACTGGAATATTCCATTTAAAGTCTTATGCTAAAACTAGTTGTTATTACTCTTTTTAAGGAGAGTTCTCGTCCTCGACCTTGATCTCTGTTGACTCATCGACTTAGCCCTTCATCTATTATTAGATCACTTCGACCTTGAATCGGTCTTTTATTGGAATCATATTGATGGCACATGGCAGCCCTTGAAGGCCTTCTTAATGTTGACGTGATTTACTAAGATAATTTTTGGCACATACATTTGTATCATTATGTTTCGGTCTTTTTCTGTATTTTCATTCTTTACAGATTTAATTTCAATTAGGGCACAATAAAATAAATTTGAATATATTGTATATTAAAAGTACTGAAAATTTAATTATAGACTAAACAAACTGGGATTAAAAAACATGGCAACAAATTCTATGGGTCAACCATGGAAGAAAAACATATTTTTAGTCCAGCACCCGCCCATAAGCCTAATAGCCTGTTTGGCCAAGCTTCAAAATTCAACTTATTTTGAGAACTATTTTTTTTTAAAAAAAGTGTATTTCTCAAAAGTACTTTTGGTGAGAAGCAGTTTGTGTTTGAATAATTAATTTGAAAAATATTTAGTATTTGTCCAAGATTTCTAAAAGTACTTTTAAGTGTATTGTTTTCAAAAGTGCTTTTAAAAAAAGTGATTTTGAGAGAAACTACTTTTTTTCTTCTCCAAAACCGTCTTTGCTTCCACTCAAAAGTATTTTTTTTCCTTAAAAACTTGGAAAAATACTTCAAATTTGAAAAAACCACTTTAAAAAAAATACTTTTTGCCTTGGAGAAGCTTGGCCAAACACGCTATAAATCCCTTGGACTTTTGGTCTTGTCTTTTGATCTAAACATTCTTAGCAAGGTAAATTATTTTTTATTCATTATAGTATATATTTTTATGTAAATATACTGTATGTTGAATTCTTTTTTCTTATTTGTATGTTTAGTTCTTTGTATTTTGATACCTTTAGTTCAATTCCTAGCGTCATGATAGCCTAAAGCTCAAACGCAAAATCTTTGATTAAAAATAAAGGATCCTAACGTAATTTCTTATCACACCTCTTAGAAGTCTAGTGTCCATATTTTACGTGGCATTTGCATCTATACCTAATTTTGATTTTAAGTTATAATAATTTGCAAGTCTACCCGATTTAGAATCAACTTCAGACTTATCGGATATGAAGTTAAAAAAAATAATATTAGTCTGAAGTGCAGTGGACTTAATGTCAAATACTTCTTAAGTGCAATAAATATTTTCATACACTTAAGATGCACTTAATGCCAAATAGGTCTGAAGTGCAATCAATATTTTCAAGCACTTAAAGCCGAATAAGTCTGAAGTGCAAATTACCCAGAACACAAAAACTTCTTCTTCGAATTTCAACAATCTAACACATGGTTCAACACCTAAATCTACTCTAAATAAGCTTAAATTTGAAACATAACCTCTAAATATCATAAAGAACAAATGTCAATAATTTATATATCAAAATAACAACAAATATAACAAACTATTTACAGTTAAGAAGAAGAAGAAACTTTAAATAGTGGCAAAAAAAGAAACGTCATAGCAACTCACTATTGTAAAATACCATAAGTCATCTTAAAAACTAGTCACAGACACCATGTAAATTCATTGTCACTTTTGTTTTCACAACGCCATAGAAGAAGAAGAAGAAGAAGAAGAAGAAGAAGAAGAAGATAGAGGAGGCGGAGAAGGAGGATGAGGAATCTTGAAGTTGTCTGTACTTTAGGCAGTATTTAAACGTTTTTTTAAAAATGGGTACAAGTTAAATGAGGCGATCAAATAGGGTGTCTCTTAAAATGTTTACAAATTTTACTAAGAGTAGTACACATGACACTAACCCAATAAATAATGATTGTATATGGTAAAAATATGCTATGCTAAGTAATTACGTAAGAGAATGACACATGGAGTCGAAGACAGAGTATAGCTAAAATCGAAGACAATTGTTCCATTTGTTACCGGGAAGAATGATGCTCATGCAATAAATGCCTGTCACCCGGTAACATTTAATGAAGAATATTCGGCACCATTTAGTACATTGCCCGTTATAAAAAGAATTTATTATTTATTCTCACTGTTACACATTCTTCAATGACTCTCATAATTGACATTAAATAAGGGCATGATCCTAGGACCCATTTTACAAGGTGAAGCTATAAATAATGAACTTTGTTATCATTGTAAATGACTTGAATTTTCTGGCAAACTTACGCTATAATCTATTCAAATCTCTGTACAATTTTATCTTCTTACTTTTCGATTTCGTTACTGTTATGTCCGGAAGTCTTGCTCGCGGATTTACTATTTCTGCTATTTCATCTTCATCCCAAGGCTATGTATTTTGTATTTCTAAATTTTTTATTATTATTTCAGGATCGAATTAATTCACTTGTCTAGAAACCACATATAAATTTAACTGTATCATTTTACGGGTAAATAGTTTGGTGCCCACCATGGGGCCGAGACAGTCGTGTAAGTAAGTTGGTCCTTACCTCTTTTACTAACGTGTTTTGATTATTTGTCTTAGCAAAAATCTCAAAAAATGGTAGATAATGGTGTTAACAACACACATAATCCTGAGGCCCAAGGAGACCAGCCTCATCATGAGGATTAAGTCAGTGACACCCGCAATAAGGGAAACGATGCTACACCGGTCCACGACAGGTGGTACCCGCGATAGGTTTGGGAGGCAACTCTCGATGATGCTGAAGAGGAGCATATTGTTGAAGTGGCAAGTGTCATGCAAGAGCAACATGCGGTCATTCTAAGCTATCTCACATGACAGGATAAGATTATGACAGAGCTGAAACAGGCATTGTCGGGGGCTTCCAATAACGTGAATGGACGAGGTCTAGTTCCTCCCGATGCTCTCGCGAATCAAACGACGTAGAGGGTCGACAACAATACCTCGATGGGCGAGGTTGGCTCCGACGGGGCTGGGGTAACGGATCCGGCCCCAACAACGAGAAGGATCCCTTCAAGAGTGAACGCCTGCATGGACCAAATACCGGGTGCACGAGGAGGTGAAGAGGAACGATTTAGCTCCCTACGAGATTGAATCTGTTTTGCTGAAAAAATTCGGAGAGACAATCACGAGGGGAGCCTTGACGTGGTATTCGTTGTTACCCGAGCATTCCATAGATTCCTTTGAGATACTCTCGAATTCTTTTATTAAGACCCATATTGGGGGTAGAAAGGTACATGCCCGAAAGGCTGACATATTCAAAATTGCACAAGGAGAATCCGAGTTGCTGCGGAAATTCGTCACCCGATTCCAAAAGGAGAGGATGTTGCTCCCGGATGTTCTGGAAGATTGGGCAGCTGAAGCATTCACCAAGGGTCTGAATCCGAGAAGTTCTGATGTTTCTCAAAAATTGAAGGAAAGCTTGCTTGAGTTCCAAGCGACGACTTGGGCGGATGTTCACAACTTGTACGAGTCTAAGATAAGGATTGAAGATGATCATATTGGCTTCCCGGCGTTAGCAAAAGGTTGGGAGAAGGATAAAGAAAAATCAAAAGATAATTGTGACACAGATAGACGGTTTTCGAGGGGCCAGTTTTTGGCCTACGAATGGGCCGAAGGACGCAGAAGAGGTTTCCGATCGGCAGATAGGTTCGTTACCGACAGATGAACTGATCATGGTCGGAAAACAAGATCATTGCAGGACAAATAAGCGTCAGGTACACGGGATCCTTCATACCCTCGTCTATCAGAATACAACTTCAACGTCAGTGCAGTAGAGTTGGTATCGACTATGAAGAACATTAAAGAAGTACGGTTCCCTAAGCCGATGAGGTCTGATCCCAGCTAGAGGGATCCTAATTTATCGTGTAAATACCACGGGACGAATGGCCACCGGCTGGGGACTGCCGACACATGCGTGAAGAGGTGGCGAAACTACTGAAAAATGGCCATCTCAGAGAATTCTTTAGACCGAGGCAAGAATAATTTTGGTCGCAACCGTGATAACGCGGAGAACTCAAAAATAGGAGAATACCCCCGCGCCAGACGATCAATATGATCTTCAGGGGGAACAAGATCAATTGGGTCACCTTCTCGGCAACATAAAAGATGAAGGTATCAATAACCCATAGAAAGAGACTCCGGTAAGTCGCTCAAGACGATGTCACTTTCATGGAGGAGGACGCAGACGGACTGTTGCTACTGTACAATGACAGTTTAGTAATTTCTTTAAATGTATAAGATTTTAAAATCAAATGTGTTCTGGTGGATCCAGGAAGTTCGGCCAATATCATACAATGGAGAAATCCAAACTCACCGGAAGCATCATTCCGGCCACAAAACTCATCGCTGGATTTAACCTCGCAAGCGTGACAACCTGAGGAGAGATCCTACTGCTCACGAACGCCGACGACTCTTTTCGAAGTTGTCGACGGTGATATAGGTTATAACATTATTCTGGGAAGACCGTGATTGCATAGATGAGAGTCGTACCATCAACATATCATCAATTGCTAAAATTCCCAACACCCAAAGGAATCAAATAGATAAAGGGCGACCAACCCGCAACAAGGGAGATGGATGCGATTTCGATCTCTAGTAGCAAATGGAAGAAGCATGTGATATAGCAATTAGAGGAACCGACTCCTGCTCCCAAATTGAGAGAAGTTATACTGGAGGGAGAAGCGTCAGAATCTTATCAGGTGCTGAGATATTTCCAGGTACCAGAAGAGACGGATGCAACGGAATCCACAGTGGAAGAGATCGAGCAAGTTGCATTGTTTGAAAAGTTTTTGGAGAGGAAATTCCACTTGGGGACAAGATTGCACCCCGAGCTCAGGTTTGGATTTATTGAATTTCTAAAATATAATGTCGATTGCTTTGCATGGTCGTATGCAGATATGACATGTATCCCAATGGAAGTGGCCGTACAAAAGCTAAGCTTGGATCCCAACACCCCTCCGATAAGACAAACAAATCACCCTATTATGGCGGCCGGGAATAAATTTGTCAAAGAAGAGGTAACTCGCCTACTTGATATCGGTTTGATCCGAGAGGTAAAGTATCCAGATTGGCTAGCTAATGTAGTAATAATTCCTAAGAAGAACAATAAATTTTACATGTGTGTAGATTACATGGACTTGAATATAGCGTGCCCAAAAGACTCGTTCCCACTGCTAAACATCGATCAAATGATTGATGCAACGCCGGGCACGAGTTAATGAGTTTTCTCAATGCTTATTTCGGGTACAACCAAATTAAGATGAACCCGGAGGATCAGGAAAAGACTTCGTTCATAATGAATTTCGGCACATATTGATATAATGTGATGCTCTTCGGGGTAAAGAACGCCGGAGCCACTTATCAACGGCTCGTAAACAAGATGTTTGAAAAACAGATAGGGAAGACCATGGAAGTTTATATAGACGATATGCTCATTAAGTCTTTGAGCGCAGGTGATCATCTTAAGTATATGCAAGAAACGTTCGACATCCTAAAGAAGTATAACATGAAGCTTAACCTTGAGAAGTACACCTTCGGGGTCAGCTCTGGCAAGTTCCTAGGATTTTGGTATCACAAAGAGGGATTGAGGTAAACCCCGATAAGATCAAAGCCATCGAAGACATCCCGGACCAGCTATCAAGCGTGAAAGAAGTTTAAAGGCTCACAGGGAGATTGGCCGCTTTGAGCAGTTTTATTTCCCGGTCATCAGAGAAATGCCACCGTTTCTTCCTGTTGCTCAAAAAGAAAAACAACTTCGAATGGAGCCCGGAATGCCAGCAGGCTTTGAGAGATTTGAAAAGGTACTTGTCAAACCCTCCGTTACTATAAAAATCGAAGGAAGGTGAAACACTGTTAGTTTACCTAGAAGTCTCGGAGGTAGCGGTAATCGCCGTTTTAGTCCGTGAGGATGAAGTTACGCAATCTCCCATTTTTTACATTAGTAAAATTTTAATGGGATCAGAAACTCGCAACCCGTATTTGGAGAAGCTGGCCTTAGCTCTCGTAGTCGCCGCTCAGAAGCTGAGGCCTTACTTATAATGTCACCTGTTAGCTGTGGTGACCACCTTTTCCCTACGGAATATCCTTCACAAACCTGAACTCTCAGGAAGATTGGATAAATGGGCCGTCGAAATGAGTGAATTCGACATAGAGTATAAACTGAGGAGTGCGATTAAGTTAGGACTTTTGGCCGACTTTATGGTCGATTTAAGTCTGGGATTCATGCCTCTAGTAACCAAATAAGCAGTGATGGTGTCAGAATTGACCTCGAGAGTTTGGACCTTATTTACGAACGAAGCTTCCAACATAAAGAGGTTCGGGCTTGGCATAGTATTAACCACGCCTTCGGAAGAAACCCTAAGGGAGGCCATAAGAACGACCCATTAAACTAAAAATTAATAGAGTATGAAGCTTTGATTGCAGGACTCGAACTGGACCGGGACTATATTCTGAGGTCATGGAAATCAAATGCGACTCCAGGTTGTTGGTAAATCAGGTCTATAGGATTTTCGAAATCAAAGGGAAGCGCATGCAACAATACGTAGTGAAGGTCCAGAATCTGCTAGCTCAATTTCGGGAGTGGTCGATTATTCACATCGTGAGGGAGGAAAATGCCGAAGCATATGCATTAGCTAACCTCGATTCATCAACGGAAATGAAGGGATCAGATTCCAGGACGGTAGTACAGCTCATGTACTCGGTTCTGGACGTGGATAGCTGCTATGAGGTAAATATGACAAATCTGGTATGGGACTGGAGGAATGAGATCATCGATTACCTGAAGTACGATAAGTTGAGCTTCTCGGGCGATGCGTGCCAAAGAAGCACGATATAGCTTCAAAGAAGGCCAATTGTACATGAAATCTTTCCAAGGCCCGTTGGCCCGATGCTTAGGAGTGTCCGAAGCTAATTATGTTATGCGAGAAGTCCATGAAGGGATATGTGGAATCATTCGGGTCCAGAGATTTTGTGAAAAAATACAATATGTGCCAACGCTACGCACCTATGGTACATCAACCAGTAGAACCATTACATTCAGTTCTATCTTCGTGTCCGTTCATGAAGTGGGGAATGGATATCGTCGGATCACTGCCGCCGACCCCTAGTAAGGTAAGGTTTTTTTTAATTTTAACTGACTATTTTTTTAAGTGGGTTGAAGCAGGTCCTTACCAGAAGATCGACGAACGTGTGTGGGAGAACATAATTTGCAGATTTGGAATATGAAAAGAGATAGCCTGCAATAACGGGATATAATTTATAGGCACAAAGATCACAAAGTTCCTTGAATATTTGAAAATTAAGATAATCACATCTTCACCCCATCATCTGAGCGAAAATGGTATAGAGGAATTAACGAACAAAGTGATTATACAAAATCTCAAGAAGAGGTTGGAAGCGACTAAAGGTAAATGGCCTGAGGAACTGTTGGAGTGCTATGGGCGTACCGAACAACAACCAAATCGAGCACAGGAAAAACTCATTTTCCCTTGTGTACGGAGCAGAAGCCTTAATCTTGGTATAACTAGGAGAGCGTACCTTGAGATATTTCCAAGCAAGTGACGAGACGATCAACGAAGAAATGTTAGTCAACCTGGAGCTGCTCGATGAGCACAGAGACTTGGCACATATAAGAATGGCAGCCCAGAAGCAGAGAATGGAAAAATATTATAATCGAAAAGCCAACCTCCGTTACTTCAAAGTGGGAGACTTGGTTCTAAGGAAAGTAACTCAAAACACTCGGGAACTCAATGCATGGAAACTAGGACCAACCTGGGAAGGCCCCAACAGGGTTTTAGCTGTCACGTGGAAAGGTTCGTTCATACGAGTTGGAGAATCAGGATGGAGAAAAGTTGCCAAGCAAATGGAATGTCGCACACCTTAAGAGATATTATTGCTGACAAACATCACTTGTATTGAAAGTATCACTCTTTTCCTTTCGTCCAGTTTTTGTCCCAATTAGGTTTTTCTGGCAATATTTTAAACGAGGCAGCAACGGAAAGCATACTAAGAAGTAGGTTTCAACAGCATCAATAAGACCTTTAATAGAAAGGCACACAAGCGAAGAACCACTCCGAAGCGGTTAGATAATTTTTGGCTCGATAGCAAAATTTTCACCGGGAAAATAAGTTTGCTATCAAGCAAAGGTTACCTGACTTTTCACAAGTGCAAACCACTAGAGGATTGTTAGACAGTCTTTTGCTCGAAAGCATAAATTCCTAAGGGAAAGTGAGGTTTGTTACCGAGCTGAAGATTGTCTAGCAATTCATTAGTGGAGTCCTCGAAGGTGCAAAACTTTCAATGTTCCAATTCGCATTCTACGCATTCGAACACTAGGGGAATGATATGAGGATACGACAACAATGACTGGCACGTTGACCGAAATAAGAAAACTGGAGATATAGTTGTATTATCAGGATCGGGGACTGCACGGCCAACCCCGTAGAAACAAGTTGTACAAGTTAGCCACAAGAGAATGGCAATTTATTTTTAGCATAATGAATGTTTATGTACTTTTTGAAAATGGAAGGAATAAAGCAAAGTCATTTTATTTCTATCTCGTTTTTTGGCTGAACGATGAATTGATTTTATCATCTGAAAGTTAAACAAGTACTTCAAATGCTAATATTGTAATGAACATGAGACGTCCTTTTCAAGAGCACCGTAAACATAAGAGGGCCCTCTCTTATGAAAATCCTCACGATAAATGGTTGATTTTGGAAGAACTTGTTCCCCGAAATCCAAATGATTTTGGGGAAAAATACGCCCAAGGCCTTACATAATCAAACGCAAATAGTAAAAACTTGTGCAAAACACTTGAGCTAAAAATAATGCAAAGATTAAAACATGCATAAATATTCAAATGAAAAAAGACTCATGCAAATACTTGAGAAAAAGATGTTCTTATTCACAATAAGCGTGCTGAAATGGTACGGATACAAAAGTTGGGAAAAGAAAGGAAAAGTTAAACTGTTGCATCTCCGGAACCCGGAGGAAGAGAAGTGATTGCGCCCTTAGGGGAAGTGGGTAGATCCGCCGATGGCTCAACATCTTGGCCCTCATCAGTTTGCCTTTCAACATCTTCGCCTTTCGTTTCCTCTCCAATTCTTGAGGTTTTAGAATCGGAACCAGAAGAACCGGAAGCATCAGGCCTTGCCGGGAGACCCCTTTTAGTAGCTGACTCTAGCTCAGGGGCTTTAGTGATTTCGGCATCAAAGTCAATGATACCCATTTTAGCCTCTTCCAAGGTTTTTCTCTTCATGTTGTACATAACATAAGTTTCCTCAACAACGAGGGAAGCCGCATGATGCTTAAGTTCTTCTTTGAGTTGGGTAACCTCAGCATAAAGGTTTTCCCGAGCGGACTAATGGACTTGAGGCTAGCATCGAGTTCACTGACAGTTGAGCTAAAAATCCTATTATGCTCAATGGTCTTTTTATACTTCTCCTCCAATTGGGCATGTTTCACCCCCGCAACAGCAAGTTTTCCAGTTTTGGAGTTCAAGACTGCCTCTAAGTTGGTCAATCTTTCAATGGAGGCAGCCTCGCGATCGGTTGTGCAGTAAGAACGACACTATGTACTTCATCCCATTTGGCTTTGGCCTTATCAAATTGAACGCTCAGCGGGCCAATCTCTTGGCTAAGGGTTTCCATTTCTTACTCGCTTTGCTACAAATGAGTCTCCAACACAATGGCCTCAGCAACTTTGGCTTCCCATTCTGAGAGGCGAGCAACAGTTTGCTCCCGCTCGGCCAAAAGTTGATCCCGTGCGGGGGTAAGTTCGGCCAAATGTGGTTGCCAAAGAAATATGATTACAGGCTCAACGGGGTTAACTACGATAAATAATAATTTGGTGGGTAAACTATATAGCTGGCTCAACAAAGAAACGCATATATCACTTCCAAAACTGAACAAAATATTATTTCGCTTTGCGGACACACGGGCAAGTTCTAGACATCAAATGCAATGCACAGAATATATGAAACCTCACACACACATGGCACATAACTTACTCAGGATCGGACTCTTCAAGACACTCTAATCAAAATAGTTAAGTAAAGTTAAGATCGTACAATTTAAGGTGCTTATACAAGAGTCAAAAACTGAGCCTAAGCATCACAACTAAAGCACTTATTATTCTCAAGGAAAAATGAAGTCAAGAGATATTGCTTTCATTTAAAATCACAGCACAAGGTTTCTTACTCGCTAAAAAAACTAACTACATCCGGTTCAAACAAAACCCTTGGAAAAGAACCGCGGCACAAAGAAAAACTAAGGGAAAATAATTTATTGTACTACCTAAAGAAAATAATTTTTTTTTCGACTTTAAAAATTCCAATCAAAAGAAACGAAAACACGCACAAGAAACACAAACAAACACTCATTTACATATTTACATCCGACCCTATACTTTAATTTGTGTCATGTCCCCATGATACACAAATAAAAAGTAAGAGCTAAAGAAAACTCCCCTAGTCTTTTTCCGTTTCCGAGAACTTGTGAACTCCACCCCTAATTCTGAATGCAGTTTTCGATTTTGCTCCTCAGGATCTTTTATGGGGCTCATCAGGCCAAAGTCCTTTAGTGATTTTTGAAAGACCCGCTCTTTTCTTTCTTTCTTAGCCTCATTTTGAGCGGAGGATTGTTCTTGTAGGATTATCCGTAACTTGTTTCTGCATTCATTTATAAGATCAATCCTGCATATTCCTGTAAATCCTCAAAAATAAAATCCATATGATCAAGGTTAAAATAAGATAATGAAGAACAAGGGTCATGTGAGTGTTCCTCTGGTATGTCCAAGACCATTTGCTTTTCATTCTCTTCTAATAAAAATTGTGGTTGTTGATAGTTGGATGGGGATTTAAATTCTTCTTTTATTGATGCACAATCAACCCAAGCCTCATCTTCAATCATCTCAGTTGAACAAGAGTCCTCTTGCAGAGTGAAAAACTTTCTATGTAAATGTCCAGCATCTCGGGTAGGCTCAATTTCACATGGTATCTCTTCCATATATTCACCATCACAATGGAATGAGCTTTCTGAAAGTATACTTATTATTTGACTCACTTGCATTGTTAGGTTGTTAATGGTTTCATCGTCTTGTGTATATCTCTCTTCCACTTTATTTATGAATTTGTACATAAGCTCTTCTAAACTACTATTCTCCGCTTGAGGTGATTGTCTCACTTCGCTTTCATTCCAGTCATAATAAGGGTATTCATCTCAACCAGAGTATAAAATGTGCCCATATGAATCCTCATACCTGTACGGATTAGATACAAAGTGAGAGTGTTCAAAAGATGAACCATGTGAAGAATACCTACATGCTTGACAATCAACCCATAGATGATTTCCACCGCATTTAAAATACAAAGCAGACCACTGACAATATTCAGCTGCTAACTCTTCAACCATTTTCTTAGTCTGGTTGTATAAAGAATACATACCTTCTTGATAATCAACCCATAGATAATTTCTACCGCATTTAAAACACATAGCAGCCGCTGATAGTGTTCAGCTGCTAACTCTTCAACCGTTTTCTTAGGCTCGTTATACTCCATCTTTACAACATTTAGAGTTCAATATCAAGAATATGCTCTTCAAGATTTCTTCAAACTAAAAATAAAAGAAAAATAAAAATAAAAAGCTAATTCCTAAACTAGCATTACAAACTACTTCAAACACCATTGATTGCCAATCCCTGACAACGACGCTAAAATTTGACGAGCGCAAAACACACACTTAAATTGTGCTCGCTAGTCAAAGATAGTATAGTATAATTATCGTCTCCACATGGAATGGATTTAAACAATATTCTCGTAGTTCGTAGTTCGATTGCTATCCAGGAGGATAAACAATGAAGATTTATACAATTAAGAATTGAAAATAAATAAGAACCTAAACTATTGACTAATGACAATCTCAACAACGCTAAGCAAGGAAGCTATCAATGGGAGAAAATATGGGTTGATAGGATAGGTGCAAGATAATTCTTCGGGATATAACTCTAGATAATTCACTTCTAATGTTCAAGTGAGTCTCTCGAATTCACTTAATTATCAGTACAAATATTTAGTTGAAACTCCTCTCTCAATTAAGTTTCAATCTCACAATATGAACCAATTTAAGCTCGGTAAAGATATACAAGAATTCGTAATGGATTGGTCTTTAGGAGAACCCCTTTCGATTATCCTCCTAACTAGGTTTAATTAAGGATTCAACTAGCCTCTTTCGATTACTTAGAAGAATCTATGAACTCAACCAACAACATAGTGCAAATATATCACAAGTTTTGCCTCTTTCGATTACAAGAACAAGTGAACACAGATGTAACAATTAAATCTTTCAAAAACGATTCAAATACATAAAAATAGAGTTATAATCTACAAACAACCATCAATACACCAAATCCATCAAAACCCAAATGGTTCTACTCCATCGACATAGAGGAGTTCTTCACAAATGAAACAAAAATAGAGAAAAATATAAATACAATCTAAACCCGGATTTGAGTGAGGAAGGATGGTTGAAATCCTTGTGCTCTTGCTTCTCCTTCTTCTCCTAAGATTCCCTAGGTCTAAGGTATGTCAAAAGTGTGTAAAAAATGGTATTTTGGGGTATTTAATCCGCCCCCAAAACAAATCCCAGATGAGACTACTCTTTTCTTAGCAAAATAGGACTTTTTACGGACAAGACATGCGCGGTCGCGCACCTGGAGAGCTGCTTGCGCACTTGGTCGTGCATTTTGCACATTGTTCTGCCCTAAGTGCGCGATCGCTCACTTGGTCACGCACTTGGGTGGTAAGTTGGGAATTTGGGAAACCATAAAATACAGAAGTTATAGCCCTTT
Source organism: Nicotiana otophora (assembly GCA_000715115.1). Classification (NCBI taxonomy): domain Eukaryota; kingdom Viridiplantae; phylum Streptophyta; class Magnoliopsida; order Solanales; family Solanaceae; genus Nicotiana; species Nicotiana otophora. The sequence continues at coordinate 49,693 of AWOL01S0154366.1, forward strand.
TAAATATCTTTCCAACGTTATATTGTGGAGCCCAAATGGAGTTCCGAGCGAAATGTTATGTACATTTTACTGGACACTACGCAATATGCCTTCTCGATTCTTCGTTTCGTTCCACTATCATACGTTGATCCCTGAACTCGATCCCGACTTAATCCTTGGGCTTTTACTCAGACTTCAAAACTCCAGAATAACTTAAATTTATTACATAATATCTACATAGATTGTAATCACTCCTACAGGGCATAAAACACACAATTAGTGCAAAAAACTAGCAATTAAAGCTCCAATTCAATCAAAAGTGCAATAAATTAGAGTGCGATAAGCGACTAAAACATAAGATTATAGCCTACCATCAGCAAGGCATCAGGACTTGGTCTTTTTTCATATTCTCTTAACTTTGAATTTTTGTGAGTGAAAGCCTTGTTCTGCGTTGGTCAAAATCCTATTGGATTCTGTTGCTTGGTTTGCGGCCGCATATGAAATTTTGGGGTCCGCAATTTCTTCTCCAGCCGCAGAAATCTTTCTACAGACCGCACTTCTTTGCCTCTACGCCCTTTAATTCATTGTACTTCGGAACACTCCTTTTTGAGTCGGATTTCATCATGGGAGACCATAATTCGAACATTCCTGCAATTTGCTCAATTTTATTAGTTTCGAGAACGTATATCAATACTTCGGACTAAAACAAAAGCAAAAAAGTACTAATAAGTAGTCAAAACCCCACTTATCAACTCCCCCAAACTTAAGTCTTTGCTTGTCCTCAAGCAAATAAATTAGTTCCCGCCTCCTAAAGTTAATGGTCATTTCAGCGAGTCAAAGGTAAGCCATTCATACATCAGTTGGGACCAACAATTACCCACACTACTCATGTATTATCAACAAGGCGACAAGTCAAATATTCATGCACATATAGTTCTAATGTGACATTTGAGCTTCAAGAATTGACTTTACTCATCAAGGACTCTTGTTCTATCATGTAGGCCATGGTGGACTCCAAACTCTTCCTCCTCTACTTTCCATTTGCTAGTCTCACTTAAGAAATTATCACTCAATCCGAAGATTCGTGAAAGGCTCACTCATCTCTCACAACAGAATGTCAAAAGTACGGCTTCAAGTACGATATGCCTGCCCCTCATGTAGATCACCACTAATGTAAGCTTACTCGGTTTGAAATCAAGTAGGACTTCTTTCGGGATGTAATGAAGGCTTTTGGGTTAGGGTTATACCATATGGGTAAGTGGTTACATCTTTCCTTAAGCACTCCACACTTTCATTTCTCGGCTCACAAATTGCAAATTCTTAAAGGCACATTCTTTTCATTGGGGACTAGAGAGACTTAACATCACTCTTTCTTGTGATTTCATTCTTTTTCTCCCTTTTGATTTCTCAATGCTTGGGATCATTACCTCTTTTGAATCCCTCAACCCTTCCACTTATTTACTTTTGTTTTGCATTTTTCTTTTTGTTCTTTTCTTTTCTTGCCTTTTCTTTCATAGAGATAAATTTTTTTCTCTTTTTGTGCCTTGATACCCTTTTCAAATTCCTCATCTCTCCCCCAAACTTATATTTTAAGCTATTTATTTTATAAGAGTGTTAAGAAAAGTTCGGGTGCCAAGAGAGGGTCACAACAAAATGGGTAAAGGCTTATAATATGGTTATCAAATGAGAAAGGCTAGAGGCTCAACGGGGTTGACTAGGGATAACGACATTGTTTGGCAATAGAAAACTCAAACGGGCCAAGAAGAGCCTACAATAACTTCTCAAACCAAGCAAAGCTTAGGATTGCGCCTTGAAACACATTCGGGACAAGTTCTAGACCCTTCGCACGAATACTTGGACTAGCAACAATTTATCTCACCTCTCACGCAACTAAATTGTAAAAGGGGATAGAGTCGAGAGCCTACAACGACCACATTCAAGTTTAAAGATCATTATGGTCCAATTAAACCACTCGATGATTACCAAAGTCAACTCAAGAGTCACAAAGTCACTAACTAGAGCTATTTCTTTTAAAAACCTTATCTCTAACCATAAGCACGTAGTTAAGTTTGTTGAAGCCAATTGAAGCATGGTTGACTCTTCGAGAATGACTTAATTACCTAAACATAAAACTGACCCAATCCCTTAAGAAGGTCGTCATGCCATCCATCATTGGGACGAGACACCCGGTTCACACAACTACCTTTGGAAAGAATTATGGCGTTAAGAAAACCAAAGGCTTATTATCTACTAAAGCATAAAAAGAAGCTACTAAACAAAAGAAGAACTAATATGGAAAAGATAAAGAAGCTAATGAGCAAAACTACTAAATATAGAATGAACGTACACAGTAAGAGAGAGACAAGATAGTTAAATACAAGTAAGAAAAAGAAAAAGTATCATTAAAGTATTACAGGACAAATGTATCAAAGTGTACCAAATGTGTCAAATAAACTCCACCCCCCTCCCCCCGGTATAAAAGTAAGCATTGTCCCCAATGCTTAGCAAAATAAGAGTAAAAGAGGAAAGGGTGAAGAAAACTCGCAATGTCACCGCCCTCCAGATCAGCTAACTGGATCTCATCATCCTCGACTCTAGGTGTGGCTGGGTTGGAGGACATCTAATGCACTGCCTCAGCAGTGTCGGCAATAATGTCTGGCTCTTCAGACTGGCTAGCTGGTGCTACCAGTGCAGATATGGCTGAAGGATCTGGGGCAGACTGGTGTGGGTCAAGCAACATATCAAAGAGAAGGTTTTCAGTTGTAGCAATTCTGTTCATCTCTTTTCGGAGTTTATCCACTGACTTTTTGACGAGCTCAGAACACACAATTAAATTATGCTCAGTAATCAAATATAATATAGTATAATATCATATCCACAGGGATTGAGTTTAAATAATATTCTCTTAGTTTCTAGCTTGATTGCTATCCAAGATGATCAATAATTGAGATTTATATGATTTCCAACTAAAATTAACTAAGAGTCTAAAGCTATTGACTAATGACAATCAAAATAATGAATAAGCAAAGAAAGTTATCAGTGGAAGAAAATATGGTGTTGATTGAATAGGTGCAAGATAATTATTCGGGATCTAACTATAGTTAATTCACTTCTAATGTTCAAGTTAGTCTCTCGAATTCACTCAATTATTAGTTCAAATGTTCAGCAGAAACTCCTCTGTCAATTAAGTCACAACCTCACAAGATAAACCAAATTAAGCATTGTGAAGATATGCACGATTGCGTAGTGGGTTAGTCTTTAGGAGAACCTCTTTCGATTATTCTCCTAACTAGGTTTAATCAATGATTCAACTAGCCTCTTTTGATTACTAAGAAGAATTGATGAACTTAACCAACAATGTAATGCAAAAATATCACAAGTTATGCCTCTGTCGATTACATGGACAAATGAATATAGAAGCAACAATTAAATCATTCAAAAATGCTTCAATACATAAAATTAGAGTTATTATACACAAACAATCATTAATACACCAAATCCATCAAAACCTAAAGAGAACTACTCCACATATATGGAGAAATTCATCACAAATAAAGTTAAAGTATAGGAAAACATAAATTCAATCCAAACTCGTGTCTTGAGTGAGGAAGGAATAATGAAATCCATGTGCTCGTGTTCTTCCAACTCCTCCTTAGCCTCCTTAGGTCAAATATGTGTCAAAAGTCCAGAAAATAACATTTTCCATGTATTTATACCAAGTAGGGTCAGGCCCAGACGAAACTACCTTCTCCTAGCCGAAATAGGATTTTCACTCTATAAAAATTGTACAGGCGCGCCGCATGGGGCGCTGTGCCATGCGGGGATTTAGTGAGGAAATCCAGAGAGCTGGTTTTTTCACTTTGCAGGAATTTTGCACTAGCTCCCCGCACCCCGCTATGCATGGCGCGGGGCAGAAGTGTAATTTTCTCAGAGTAATTTTGTTTCTCATTTTTTGACATCCAGACTTAGTCCTCGACCCCCGAACGTGATCCCGACTTAATCCCTTGGGCTTTTACTCAGATTTCAAAGCTCCAACTAGCTCAAATTAGCTTCGCAACATCTACATAACTCAGAATTACTCCTACAAGATATAAAACACACAATAAGTGCAAAACACTACTAATTAAAGCTCAAATATAAATAAAGTGTAGTGAATTAGAGTACAATAAGTGACTAGAACACGAGATTATAACCTCCCATCACTTCTTGATGGACTAGGACTTTCTCATCTTCTTTACTTCTTTTCCCAGCTCTTCAATCACCGACCCGTGTTGTACCAAGGTGCTCATGATTGTCTTCTGATTCTCCAAAATCTTATTTAGGGTCTCATCAATGGTAGAAGGAGCCTGAGAAGTGGACTACACTGCAACAGTACTAGGCAAATCATAGAACTTTGCAGTAGTTATCTGTATCCAGTTGTTGAGACTCGCCAATGTCTGGGAGACTCGTAGCGCAGATAGTGGGCAGTGGCATGGGCACGAGCCTCAGAGCTATGGTGGGAGCTGTAGTAGGGGTTATGGATGATGGAGGAGGAATAGCTGTGGTACTGGAGGAAGGCTCAGCCAAAGTGGATGGAACATCAACTGACTTAGAAACTACCACAGGTGGTTCATCAGACTGTCCTGTGGTGGTAGGAGGTTGAACTTTCTTTTTTGGGTTGCTCGCATACATCAGTGACTACCAATTTAAAGGCTTCTTCGGCTTCACCTTTTTGTCATAATACCTAGGCTCTACCTTTGCATCAGTGAGATATTCTGTAATAGTGTTGGGATACGGGTAGGATGATTCATCCTGTCATGCGATCACTGAGATGTTGGCCAACATCACAACACCCACATTGATTGGGTACCCGGCCATAATAGATGCCACAAGAACTTCTCGAGGAATAGGAAGGTGAGTTTTGTTCTGGCACGGATTCAACCTACTACACACAAATATCTTCCACCTCTTTGCCTCAAAACTCAGAGTGTTTCGCTGAATGGGAACCCCGACGGCAATCCATAGTAGTGGTGGCCCTGGTGGTTCTAGAATATCAGCTAACCAAGGTCGGACTTCATCCCTCAGTGCACACTTCTCTAGATACTCCTTTGGTTCAACATCCTCAAAGCCAAAGTACGTGTTGAGTGTATGCTGATCAAACCTCACCTTGAGGTTACGTACTTTGGTCACCTTCGTCCCATTTTTTATATGAGCCACATTGGCATAGAATTTACGGACAAGGTATTCTTTGGCATCCACTATACTCTGGGTGAACCACATCCACACCTTGTGTGCCCTGAACTATCTCAAAATAGCTGGGTTGTAGCTCTCCAAATCCTTCATCAAAAACTATCCCTTAAGAGTTAGCGACCTTACTGGCCACCACATACGAAAGCTGGTGAAGGCGGCCAGGCTGACAAAATGATCCTCCCAAACCTTTTTTTTTAATCTTTCAAGGTCGAAAACTGTAGCATCTCCCCCTATGCCATCATCGGGGATATCATGAACTGGTGCAGACACTTGTGCCTCAGGAACTGGTGTAGCCGATGGCTCAGAAGCCTGACTAGCACTCTCCGATCCCTCGGAAGTGCTATGAGATGAGGACGGCTTGTACCTGAGCTGGTATCTCCCTTGCGGCCTCGACTGTATGGCCGGCTGCTCCAGAATAGAGGTTGAGTTTCCCTCTGACACTTCCCAAGACGGGACATTTGAGCTAGTCTCAGAGAGTTCTGTACCTTTCCCTCTAGTGGTTGTTACTTTCTTTCTTATTGTCTTTGGCTGGCCAAGGGTTAAGGCACTTTTGCCTCGACCCCGAGAAGATTTACCTCTCCCTTTTAAAGTGTAGCCTCATCCTCTTGATCGAACCATTGTCTGTATCAAACAGAGGTGATTGTTAGTTGCAATTCAATGTTCAAACATACACAAGACACATGCAAGTAAAGGATAAACCAGAGAACATGGTGGGTATGTGTTGCTAAATCATGCTTGCAGGGAAAGTGATCTACGATCCGCACAATTTCACTTGCGACCGCAGATGGGGAATCGCGGACCGCACATTTTTGTTGTGCGGGCGCAGAAGTGAAGTGCGGTCCGCACAATTTGAGTTCTGCGGTCCGCACAAATAGACTTGTGGCCACACATTGGAATCTCAAAGTGAGTACTCTCTGATGACAGAAGATGGGCTGTTCTGCGGCCGCGATGAGAATTCTGCGATCTGCGCATTTTAACTTATGGCCGCAGATCCTTTCTTCACCAAGTTGCCTAAAATTCAACATCTGCGGACCGCACAAATTCAAGTGCGACCGTAGATTTCGAAAATTACGTACATACCAAACTTTTCTACCTAGGTTATTCAAATTCTAGCACAATTAGACATGACAACATTATAAAATCATGAAATTTCACTAACCCCGTCCCCATAGAGCATGTATCAAGTTAACTAGTTCAGATTTACCCCACGTGGATACACAATTGAACTTGAATAACAAATGGCCTAAAAAGAACTAAAGATCTACAAATTAAGCTAAAACAAAAAGTAACATGAAATTGAAGCATACCAGATAAAATGAGTGTAATGAGTGAACGATCAAAGTGGCTGTGTGTGTGGACAGATGAAATTTTCAAGAAAATTCAACAGAGCACATTTTTTAGAAAGTGTAAATTTTGCCATGTCCCTCTATTTATACTGATGGTTCGCTAAGGGGAAGTAAGACGAGTGCGGCCGCACATTTTCATGTGCGATCCACACTCTGTTACCTGGGGACCTCATCTCAGCTTTCCATCTGCGGTCCGCACATTGGTCAAAATCCTGTTGGGTTTTGTTGCTTGGTTTGCGGTCGCAGATGGAATTCTGCAATCCACAATTTCTTCTGCGGCCGCAGAAATCCTTTTGCGGACCGCACTTCTTTGCCTCTGTGCCCTTTAATGTTTTGTGCTTCGGAACACTCCTTTTTGGGTCGGATTTCATCATGGGAGACCAAGCTTCAAACATTCCCACAATTTGCAAACTTTTATTAGTTTCGAAAACATAAATCAATACTTACGTACTAAAACAAAAATAAAAAGGTGCTAATAAGTAGTTAAAATCCCCACTTATCATCTGTGAAAAGGCTTTCTGCAGTAGCCTCGCCGTATCAGTAGGATCAGCCAAAACATCCTCCTCGGAGACGACAATTGAGCCATGGGGTAGACCTATATTCAATAGGAGAGAAGAATTTGATAACTTTCTCATAAGAAGTACGTAAAACCCTTATTGGGTAAGGTTATCCGCTCCGTCAGATCAGAAGCGATAATGTCTAAATCCTGACAACGATAATTTTCCTTCACAACAAGAATGCTGGAAGAACGGATGGATGAAGGATATCTGCTAACGGCCCATGTACGAGGGCTAACAAAAGGAAATTTCTCTTCAAAGTCTTTAGTTGTGACAAGACTTCTAAGAATGATGGTGCTCACTGTAGGAGGAGCGGCATCATCGGCTTTTTTTTTGTTCTTTGAAGAACCGATATTTTTTGAAGACGAAGCCATTATATGTTATGGATGAAGGAAAAAGTTTTCTCGTTTGAAGAGAGGTTGAAGAACATAGTACAATTGAATGAAGAGAGTTTGAGAGAGTTTGGAGAATTATGGGGTATGAATAAAAGAGATTGATGTGTATAAGTAAAGGTTTAGGCGGCCAAATTCGTGGACATAATTACCTCGATAACTAGCAAATGTTATGTTGAATCGTGGGATGACGCGTGTTCGGGATATTACATGTGGAGAGACGTGCGTCTAATCAATCGTTAAAAGCTTTTCAGAGGGGGTCAGAGAAATTTTCGCCAAAAAGAATGTTTCTACCAATTTTTCGGTGACACAAAGTTATGTCAGCGAAAAGCAGGGGGACTATCTGTATATGATAAATATATGCTATGCTAAGTAATTGCATAAGAGAATGACACTGAGAGCCGAAGACAGAGGATAACTAAAACCGAAGAAAACTGCTCCATTTGTTATCGGGAAGAATGATGCTCATAAAGATGCAATAAATGCCTGCAACTCGGTAGCATTTAATGGAGAATATTCTGCAGCATTTAGTACATTGCCCGTTATAAATTTTTTATCATTTATGCTTATCGTTACACATTCTTCAATGGCCCTCATAATTGGCATTAAAGAAGAGCATGATCTTAGGACCTTGTTCCTTAGGTGCAACTATAAATAATGAGCTCTGTTATCATTGTAAATGACACAAATTTTCTAGCAAACTTACGCTATAATTTATTCAAATCTCCGTACAATTTTATCTTCTTACTTTTCGATTTTGTTATTGTTGTACCCGGAAGCCTTGCTCCCGGATTTACTGTTTCTGCTGTTTCATCTTCATCTCAAGGCTAAGTATTGCGTATTTCTTCAATTATTTTATTATTTCAGGATCGAACTAATTCACTTGTCTAGAAATCACGTATACATTCAACTGTACCGTTTTACGAGTAAACATTGATACATGTCTTTATATACATAATGATCATAGACTAATTTACATTAGTTGTTATCTTTTTTATTTAACCATTAGGTATTCATGTTGGGTTTGTTGTGAATGAGAAATGATGGAATATTTCCCATATAGAATAAAGAGAAAAATATTATTGGGCTTATATTGAAGAGTACTTCAACTAAGTCTTAAAGAGTTTAAAAGAAGGCAAATCTTGTGCCGTCGTCGTTGAGTTAGTTTGACTTCGGTCAAATCTGATTTGATTGATAAATTTTTTGGAGCAATATTTCTTCTTTAATTTTTATTTTCATTTTTTAAAAAGCCACATGGCATTTTCCAAATGGTTACTTACTGAATTTGAATAACATTTTCCTACTAGACACTTACAAAGAATCTTCACTTTGTTGGCTATAAATTGAGAAGTTCTATCGCAGTTTTCTGCACCAAAAATTCTGAAAATCTCTTCCCTCTTCTCTACATTTTTAAATAAAATAAATATCAAGTGTGATTCGGTTCAATTTTTAAGCTCGTCAAAGTTTTGTAATTTGAAATGCCGTAACTTTATTGTTTGTAACTAAATTTTATTTTTATTTATACTTTTACCGGTTTCGAATACAAAAAGATAACTTTCGTTAATATAGAATAATTCCATTTCCCCTCGCACCCTAACTGGGGCTACAAGAAAATTATATACTCGATTTCAAATTTTCAATTGATTCGAGAGAAGAGTAGCTTAAAAGGCGTGAAGTATCTAAACACATTACATAGTGTAAGATTCCAACCACAATGCGCGGTGACACGCGTGATCTCCATCTTCGTCTTCTTCCTTACTCCTCCTTACTCTCTCTTACTTTCCTTTCTTCACTTCACCACTAACCCCTCAAATCTTCTTCTCATTTACACATAACACATATACATACACACACCAGAATCATCCACCTACCCCCCTCCTCCTACCCCAAGCCATTTCCTCTCAGCTTACATCATTCACTCTGTAAATATAACCTACACATAAAACATACACACACACACACACACACCTTTATATATAAATATAGTTATACTACTACATGTTCCTTCCATTTTCACCCTTTAAAAAGCTAGATCTTGGGTTCAATGGCGATTTGGAAGGTGGGTTTTGCAGCGATGGTGGTGGGGTTAACTATGGTGGTTGAATGTGGGGTGGTAGCGGCGGATATGTTGTATTCCTCAAAGTTAGTCCACAGATTCTCCGACGAGGTGAGGAAACTTGGGGTTTCAAGGAATGGGGAAGTGTGGCCGCAGCATAGGAGCTTGGAGTATTATGGGAGGTTGATGAGCAGCGATTTGCAGCGGCAAAAAATGAAACTTGGTCCTCAGTTTCAGCTTCTTTTCCCTTCTGAGGGTAGCAAAACGATGCCCTTGGGAAATGACTTTGGATGGTCCGTTACCTCCGTTTCATTTTACGGCACACTTTACTTTTCAGTCTGTCTATAAAAAAATGCATTTTTTAATTGAAAAATAATTTAACTTTAAATTTTCTATTTTAGCCAAACGTCTATATCTTGTTCTACAAAGTTTCAAATAGTATTTCTTTTTTAAACTACGTGCCAATCAAACATAATGAAATAAAATGGAATTGAGGGAGTATTTATTTTGATCTTAGTGTTAAAACAAAGCAGTTAATAGAAAATACTGTTTGATGATTAATGATGTAACTTTCTAAAAAAGGGTTGTGAATGTTGTTAACTTTAATAATCAGTGTGTATTTAATTAAGACTTTGTTGTGATTCTAGCCTGTAACTATCTAACATGATTATTATAGTATGTCAATTGGGAATTTTAAAATTTAGGTGTTTTGGAAGCATTAATGAAAAGTAATGGGTCATTAAAGAATATGGACTATCTCTCTTCTAACTATACGATCTAAAATTGGGTTTTTAGTCTAAAGTAGATGGGAAAATATTGGTAATACTATTTTGGGGATGATGTGACATTATTTTGTTTGGAAGCTTTGGGATTTTTGTTAATTTTTAAGTGTATTTAATTAGGACTTAATTGATTTTGGCTTTTACCCGTCGGACCAATTTATTGTCTGTTGCTAAAATAGAAACAGAAATTTGAGTTTGGAAAGCATTAATGGAAAGTCGATGGGTTTTGAAAGAATATCATTTCATGGATGATGGCTATGTATGTACTATGGAAATATTTACTTGTTCCATCGTAATTGGAACATTTTGCTTGTGTAGGTTATGAATTAGCCCATAATGATCATAACTAAACACTAGTCCATAATCGAGTTTTTCTGTGATCTCTCTATTGAAGAATACACCCATAATGATCATAACTACTCCCTCCATTCACTTTTACTTGTCCACAATGGACTTTGCACTCCCCTTAAGAAATAATAAATGAAGTTTATTTTCTACCATAATCTACTATAATAATAATTCTTGAGCCGAGGGTCTTTCGGAAACAGGCTCCCTACTTTCCGGGCAATGGTAAGGTCTGCGTACACTCTACCCTCCCCAAACCCCACTTGTGGGAACTCATTGGTTGGTTGTTGTTGTTGTTGTTGTAATACCCATAATAATAATAGTAGTATTTCAAAATGTCTTGAGAAATGATTTGGGGAATGAATAATTAATGACAAGAAAAACAAGAAAAAGAAGTTGTCTTTCTCTTGATTTGCTAAAATGGACAAGTAAAAGTGAATATATTTTTAGTACAATGGACAAGTAAAAATGAACGGAGGGAGTCAATCTGTCTATTGATGAATATACTAGATTAACATATGCTAAAAAGGGATGAAGTGGAGTAGTCGGGATGGAATAATATGGTGGGACTATGCATATATCAGCTGATAGAAGGATTTTGGGGTTTGGTTTACGTATGTTCTCTTTTGGTGGTGAAATGTAGGATGTTACTGATTTTTTTCCCTGAAATTAGTGGTTTCAGCTTGAATGTTAAAAAAGAAAACATGGTTACGGGTTCATCAAATGAAGGTTTCAGTGTGCGTGAATTGCAATTTTTGGCCCATAAGGTTTGACGCAAATTCGAATTTGGTGCTTAATTTTATTCTTTTCTGTTTATTACATTGTAAGAGTTGGCATTCCGGGTTATATGAAGATCTTAATCCAAATTTATGCAATTTTGCTCAGGTTACATTACATGTATATTGATATAGGAACCCCATCTGTTTCTTTTCTCATCGCACTGGATGCTGGAAGTGACTTGCTTTGGGTTCCATGTGAATGTGTACAATGCGCTCCTCTATCAGCCAGTTACTATAGCAGCCTGGTATGCAATACTAACCGAGATTGTTTATATCACTGTTATAAACGTGTGTTGCTAGTTTCTTGCTGTTAGTGACTGCAATAGTGTTATAAATGATATCTTTCTTTGCTGGCTTCAGTTAGGTGGTTTGATTTCCAAACCACGCTACAAAATTATTTATCAAGTTAATACAGCACACTAACTTTTTGTTTATCTCTGTACTTTGACATTTCCCCTAGACCCCACTTTATGGTATTGTTGTCGCTGTTGTTGTTGTTGTTGTTGTTGTTCTGTACTTTGACATTTGGACTACGATAGAAGGATAGAGAATATGGTTGTTTGTTGTGATTCACCTTTGGAACCTAACACCATTCCCTTTTGAGCTCTCATTCAAGTCTTACCAGAGTTCAATAATATTTGGTGAAAGTTTCCATTGGAACTTATAAAGTGCCTATTCTAAACCTTCAGTGGTGAGAGATCATGTCCACTAGGTGCTTTGGTGATTTCTGATTTTTCTAATGCTTTAGGAATCATACTAAGCAGTTAGAAATTTTGAAAAATTTTGTTTCGCTCTTTCTCTCAAAAAAAGCTGTTTAAATCTTAATGTCAATTACTTCAAAAGGAAGAAAAAGCCTTAATGTCAAATACCTTAGCATTTTAAGACTCACAGGAACTTGTAATACTTTAATTACTAGGTAGACAAGGTCACATACTGCATTAGTGAATGTTTATTGTTTATTCAGAATTTCTAAATTTTATAGTAGACTTGCTATTACTGAAAATATAGGGCCTTTAGTGGTTAAGTACCCCTGCCTATAATCAGCCTTACTTGTCTACTTCTTTATTCCTATTTGTTCATTTGGTTTCTTAGTCTGTCATTTGTCTTTTAATTTCTTGTTCTTTTGGTTTTAGTTGATAGCTGATCTATTATGTGACTATTTATGCCACCAAATCAAGTATCGCAGTTACTATTTTGAGATATCTGAAAATAAGGTTCTCTTCCTTAAACTGAAGTTTTACTTTTCAATATTGAATAACAGAAGGGTCCAAGGCCATTTCAGGTACATAATCAGTATCACCTATTCCATCGAATAGGATCCTTACGTTCATTTAGTTTAGGCCTACAGTAGACAGAAACATTTACTCTAAGAGTGATAAAGAAGGCAGTTTGGGTCAACTTGAAATGGGTTGAGTAAACTAACAGCTCATGACCCAACCCAACCAATGGTTGTTTTGGTCAAGATAGGTTGGGTCAGTTTGGGCTAAACAATGGGTCATGGACCAACCTGTCTAATTCAAAATCATTGTTTTGTTTGTTTGCAACTTGCATTTTTCTCTACCCTCCCAGACCCTAGTTGTGAGATTTCACCGGGTATGTTGTTGTTTTGTTTGTTTGCCTTTTTCTAGTGTTCATTTAATTACTAATCAAATAGAATGACTTTTTTTTATATATACAGAGAGTAGATGAACACAGACTAGACCAACGACTTGTTTGCTTTTTAACAAAGTTTTCTTCTGGGGTCAACTTGTGCAACCTGGTCAACTTGGGTTGTCCCCAACTTGACCAATCAATACTTTATCAATTGGTCAGGTTACACTAATATGGGCTAGATTTGACACCCCTAGAGTACATTAAGGGATCAGAGAAACAGATTAGTTGAAAAACTGAGAATAAAAGGAAAAAAGATTCCTACAGAATAGGCTTCAGATAAGCAAACCTGAAAGATATGTCTTCATTCAGTATTATGTCATCTTATCTTTCTACATTGTTTTCGGGTTCTATTGAACTTATAACATGCAGTTCATTATTTACAATGGATACTTCAGAAATTTGTACATTTTGTTCAATATCATTTGCGAGTTGTTGTCTTGCCAGATTATGGTAAGTCCGAATCTTCTTCTTGGAGTTGCTGGCTCTCCTATTAGAAGAACCTTAATCCCATCCTCTAGATAAATATCAGTTACTGGATGTAGATGTAGAATCTTTGCTAATACAGCCTACAGGTTTAGCACTTATATCAGATGATTGATTGGCAGGTGCTCCCTGGTAATTGGGGCATCTATTATGCAGGATAAAGATCTAAACGAGTACAATCCATCCGGCTCAAGCACAAGTAAGTTCCTGTCATGCAGCCATCAGTTATGCGAACTGGGTTCAAATTGCAAAACCCCTAAGCAGCCTTGCCCATACACTGTGAACTATGTGTCAGATGATACATCCACATCTGGAGTGCTCGTGGAAGATATCTTGCACCTTGCATCAGGCAGCCGTATGGCAGCCAACAGCTCTGCTAGAGCTCCAGTCATTTTCGGGTGTGTGCCATTGAATTGCTACTTATATCTTACGTTTAAATAAAAAATTTCATGCACGGGACTAGTTTCACATGGTTCTGTGCGCAAAAAAAACTGTATTAAGCAGTTCTAAATTCTTTTTCATGTCAGATGTGGTAGTAAGCAAACTGGTGGTTACCTAAATGGAGTTGCACCTGATGGTCTTTTGGGTTTGGGACCTGGAGAGATTTCAGTTCCTAGTCGTCTTGCAAAAGCTGGTTTAGTCCAAAACTCCTTTTCTCTTTGTTTTAAGGAAGATGATTCAGGAAGGATTTTCTTTGGAGACCAAGGGCCTGCTAGCCAGCAGAAAACTTCCTTCTTGCCTTCAGATGGACAATTGTATGTAAAATTGTGAATTTCGGAGACTTGCTTATTAGTTTGAGCTGTATTTGTTTGTTTACGTCTACTGTTGTCTTGCATGTATGGTTTGTTAAACTCTCTGTTGATTAACATTATGAGTGATTCATGGTCCAGTGTTACTTATGTTGTTGGGGTGGAATCATGTTGTGTTGGGAGCTCCTGTATTGAACAGACAAACTTCAAAGCCATTGTGGATAGCGGGACATCCTTTACATTTCTCCCAGATCAAATTTACGATAGAGTCGTTAAAGAGGTAGGCTTACAACTATTTGCTGCTTATTGTACTTTAAAGTGCTGTATTTTTACATGTCCTTTTCCGGTTACAGTTTGACAGGGAAGTGAATGCTTCAAAAGCTAGCTTTGAAGGATATCCTTGGCAATATTGCTACAAATCCAGGTAATGGAATATAAGAGAAAGACAGATCTACTTTCTTTTTTCTGCCTCATTATATGTACTGAATGCGTATTTGAACCTAGACAGTTCTGAAGGGTTACCAAAGATTCCTTCATTTACTCTGAAGTTCATGACGAACAGCACTTTTATAGTCCAGGATCCTGTATTTGTGATTTATGGCAGTCAGGTAAGTTCTTGAATGTACTCCGTCTGTGTTTTAGCTCAGAGATGAACTTTGTTGTTCTTTTGATTACATGTAAATCTGTGGTGCGTCCTATTTTTTATTTCTCCTGGTTATTTTATTATGCCAGCTTTTGCTCCTTCACTTCCAATCATTCATGAATTAGTTCAATATCATGATGTAGGGTGCTGTTGGATTTTGTTTAGCTGTGGAGCCTTCGGGCATAGATATCGGAACGATTGGACGTAAGCCTGTCTTTCTTCCCCTTGTTGTTTCTTTCTTCTATATGCAACTGTAAATAACTTCTAACTGCAAAGGAAGGAAAAGGG
>AWOL01S0154452.1:0-14578 GCA_000715115.1 Nicotiana otophora
TTCTATTTGACTATTTTGAGTCTACAGAAGTTCATCCAAGAGGACGTTCCGGTTCTGTCGGAATCAACTCCGGAGAATGAACGTTTTATTGTGACTGAGGTGTGGAAGCACTCAAATTTCTTATGCAAGAATTACATTCTTAGCGTACTGGAGGATGATCTTTACAACGTCTATAGTAATGTGGAAACTTCGAAAAAACTATGGGAGGTGTTGGATAAGAAGTATAAAACCAAGGATGTCGGTTTGAAGAACTTTGTTGCGACCAAGTTTTTGGACTATAAGATGGTAGACAACAAGCCTATCATTACCCAAGTTCAAAAGCTGCAAGTTATAATTCATGATCTCTTTGCTGAAGGTATAATCCGAATTAATGCTTCTGTTGAAAGTATTAATTTTATTACTAAATACGAATTTTTCATTGAAGGTTTGGTCATCAATGAGGCATTTCAAGTTACAACAATGATTGAGAAGTTGCCACCTTTATGGAGGGACTTTAAGAACTACTTGACACACAAGTGCAAGGAGATGAAACTCGAATATCTCATCGTTCGAATGAGGATTAAAAAGTACAATAAAGCTGCAGAAAAGAAGACACGTGGAAACTCAACAATTATGGGAGCAAATATTGTTGAGACTGCTCCAACTAATCCGAAAAAGAGGAAGAAGTCTTCTGGACCGAACAACTATCCCAGCAAGAAGGAATTCAAGGGAAATTGACACAACTATGGAAAGCTTGGACACAGAGCTGTAGAATGTCGTGCTCCGAAGAAAGAGAAGTAAATGGGTCAAGCAAATATGGTTGTAACAAATGATGATATTGATGAGTTGTGCGCTATTTTATCTAAATGCAACTTAGTGGGGAATCCTAAGGAGTGGTGGATTGATTCTGGATCCACCAGCGGTGTTTTTGTTGTTAGAGAAGCATTTGCTTCATATGCTCCCGCTGGACCCGACGAGACCATTTTTATGGGAAATTCTGCAACGGTCAAAAGTGAAGGTTATGGAATGATATTCTTGAAGATGACCTCTGGCAAGGTGGTGACTCTGAAAAACGTTTGTCATGTTTCTGAAATAAGGAAGAACTTAGTTTCTCTTTCACTTCTCGTCAAGAACGGGTTTAAGTGTGTTTTTGTTTCAGACAAAATTGTAATAAGTAAGAATGAGATGTACATAGGAAAATGTTACCTTACCGAGGACCTTTACAAACAAAATGTAATAGTTGTTGACAATAATAAAATTTCAGCTTCTTCTTACTACTTGAGTCAAATAATTTATGGCATATATGTTTGGGACATATCAATTATAAAACCTTGTGAAAAATGATTAATTTGGAAGTATTGCCTAAGTTTGAATGCGACAAATCAAAATGTAAAATATGTGTGGCATCTAAGTATGTTAAACATCCTTATAAGTCAGTTGAAAGGAATTCAAATCCTTTAGACTTAATTCACACAGATATTTGCGACATGAAGTCAATACCATCTCACGGTGGAAAGAAGTATTTAATCTTTTATTGACGATAGTACTCGATATTTCTATGTTTACTTACTTAATAGTAGTGATGAAGCAATAGACGCATTCAAGCAATACAAAAATGAAGTTGAAACATAACTTAACAAGAAAATCAAAATAATAAGAAGTGATAGGTGTGGTGAATACGAATATCCTTTTGAAGAGATATATTTAGAATATGAAATTATTCATCAAACAACGGCCTCGTACGCGCCCCAATCTAATGGGATTGCGGAAAGAAAGATTTGGTCATCAATGAGGCATTTCAAGTTGCAACAATGATTGAGAAGTTGCCACCTTTATGGAGGGACTTTAAGAACTACTTGAAACACAAGTGCAAGGAGATGAAACTCGAAGATCTCATCGTTCGATTGAGGATTGAAGAGGACAATAAGGCTGCAGAAAAGAAGACACATGGAAACTCAATAATTATGGGAGCAAATATTTTTGAGACTGCTCCAACTAATCCGAAAAAGTGGAACAAGTCTTCTGGACCGAATAACTATCCCAACAAGAAGAAATTCAAGGAAAACTGCCACAACTGTGGAAAGCTTGGACACAAAGCTGCAGAATGTCGTCCTCCAAAGAAAGAGAAGAAAATTGGTCAAGAACATATAGTTGAAACAAATGATGATATTGATGACTTGTGTGCTATGATATCTAAATGCAACTTAGTGGAGAATCCTAAGGAGTGGTGAATTGATTCTGGAGCCACCAGCCATGTTTGTGATGTTAGAGAAGCATTTGCTTCATGTGCTCCCACTAGACCCAGCGAGACCATTTTTCTGGGAAATTCTGCAACGGCCAAAATTGACGGTTATGGAAAGATATTCATGAAGATAACCTCTGACAAGGTGGTGACTCTGAACAACGTTTGTCGCTTCTCAACAAGAATGGGTTTAAGTGTGTTTTTGTTTCAGACAACGTTGTAATAAGTAAGAACAAAATGTACTTAGGAAAATATTACCTTACTGAGGGCCTTTTCAAGCTAAATATAATGGTTATTGATAATAATAAAATTTCAGCTTCTTACTTACTTGAGTCAAAAAATTTATGGCATATACGTTTAGGACATGCAAATTATAAAACCTTGCAAAATATGATAAATTTGGAAGTATTGTCTAAGTTTCAATGCGACAAATCAAAATGTCAAATATATGTGGAATTTAACTATGTTAAACATCCTTATAAGTCAGTTGAAAGGAATTCAAATCCTTTAGACTTAAATCACATAGATATTTGGGACACGAAGTAAATGCCACCTTGCGGTGGAAAGAAGTATTTCATAACTTTTATTGACGATAGTACTCGATATTGTTGTGTTTACTTACTTAATAGTAAAGATGAAGCAATAGACACATTCAAGCAATACAAAAATGAAGTTGAAACACACCTTAACAAGAAAATCAAAATGATAAGAAGTGATAGGGGTGGTGAATAAGAATCTCTTTTTGAAGAGTCAAACAACGTCCTCGTACACGTCCCAATCCAATGGGATTGCGGAAAGAAAGAATCAATCATTAAAGGAGATGATGAACGCTTTGTTGATAAGTTCTGGTTTGCCACAGAACTTGTGGGAAGAAGCTATTCTTACGGATAACCGGATATTAAACCGAGTACCCCATAACAAAATGCAATCCATTCCATATGAAAAATGAATAGAAAGGAAACCCAACTTAAATTATTTTAAAGTGTGGGGGTGTTTGGAAAAAGTGCAAGTTCCTAAACTCAAAAGGGTAAAGATAGGACCGAAAACCATTGATTGTATTTTCATAGGATATGCAACAAATAGTAAATCATATCGATTTCTGATTCATAAATCAGAAAATCCTGACATTCATAATAATACGGTTATAGAATCAGATAATGCTGAATGTTTTGAAAATATATATCCATGTAAAAAGAAATGTGAGTCGATTGGTGAAGGATCTAAACGACCTCGGGAGGAAACAAAAGAAAGTATGTATAATCACGTGGATCCAAGATGTAGTAAACTTCAAAGAACGTCTACTTCATTTGGACAAGATTTTGTGACTTTCTTATTGAAAACTGAGCCTCGAACATTTAAAGAAGCCATGTCTTCTTCTGAATCATTATTTTAGAAAGAGGCAGTCAATAGTGAAATAGAATCCACAGTGAACAACCATACATGGGAATTGGTTGATCTTCCTCCAGGCAATAAACCGTTGGGTTCTAAATGGATTTTTAAGAGGAAAATGAAAGATGATGGTATTATTGAGAAATATAAGTCAAGACGTATAGTCAAAGGGTATAGACAACGATAAGATCTTGACTATTTTGATACATACTCGCCAGTTACAAGAATTACGCCCATACGAATGTTAGTAGCATTAGCTGCGGTATATGGTCTTGAAATTAATCAAATGGACATTAAAACAGCCTTCTTAAATGAAGATTTGGAGGAAGAAATTTACATGGAATAACCTGAAGGGTTTGTAGTTCCAGGTAAAGAAAAGAAGGTATGTAGACTTATTAAGTCACTTTACGGACTAAAAAAAGCACCCAAATAATAGCATGCGAAATTTGACCAAATAACATTATCAAATGGTTTTAAGATAAATGAATGTGATAAATGTGTGTACATTAAAAATGTTACAAATCACATAGTCATTGTTTGCTTATATGTGGATGATATGCTGATAANGTGGTCGTTTTTTGCTTATATGTGGATGATATGCTGATAATGAGTAATAACATTGTCAATATTAATGCGACTAAGCATATTCTAACTAGCAGGTTTAATATGAAAGACTTGGGAGTTGTCGATTTAATTCTGGGTATTAAGATCCATAAGACTCCTCAAGGTCTGGCATTGTCGCAATCTCATTACATTGAAACAGTACTTGAAAAATTCAAGTACTTAGATTTTAAAGATGCAAAGACTCCGATTGACTTGAATTTTTCACTTGCAAAGAATAAAGGCCAAAGCATATCACAATTGGATTATGCTCGTGTGCTGGGACGTTAAATGTATATCATGAATTGTACTCGACCAGATATAGCTTGTGCTATAAGTAAATTGAGTCGATACACGATTAATCCAGGTCAATCTCATTGGAAGGCGATGAAACGAGTTTTGGGATATTTAAAACATACCCAAGACTTTGATTTGCACTATAGTAATTATCCTGCGGTGATTGAGGGATACTGCGATGCATATTTGATCACCGGTTCAACTGATTCTAAATCCACAAGTGGATATGTATTCACTATTGGTGGAGGAGCGGTATCTTGGAAGTCGTCCAAACAAACTTGTATTGCCCGCTCTACAATGGAGGCTGAGTTTATAACCGTAGATAAAGCCGGCGAAGAAGATGAATGGCTCCAAAAGTTCTTGGAAGATATTCCATTTTGGCCCAAACCGTTGGCACCAATATGCATATGTTGCGATAGTCAAGTGGTAATTGGAAGGGCTGGGAGCGTTATGTATAACGGTAAATCTCGTCATATACGACGAAGACATAAAACCGTTAGGCAGCTACTCTCTAGGGGGATTATCACGGTTGACTACATAAAGTCAAGCGATAATGTGTAGGATCCTCTTACAAAAGGCCTAACTAGAGAGGTAGTTGAAAGATCATCGAGGGGAATCAGACTATGGCCGAGGATAAATCATTGTGGCGGTAACTCTACCTAAAAGACTGGAGATCCCAACATCTAGGTTCAAGGAGATCAAACAAAGTCATTAATGACAGTTCAATATTGTCAACTAAAGGTTTTGGTCCATTCTTGTGATGAGACAATGTTCAGTGTCAAGGATAAAGCATTAAGGCCTTTTTATGGTTTCTAAATTTGATACGGCGTATATCAAAGAGTGTATCTATGGGATGACACGTTTAGGAATCGCCTATGTAAGTTTGGGTTTGTGGTTCTAGGTAAAGAAAAAAAGGTATGTAGACTTGTTAAGTCACTTTACGGACTAAAACAAGCACCCAAACAACGGCATACAAAATTTGATCAAATAATATTGTCAAATGGATTTAAGATAAATGAATGTGATAAATGTGTGTACATTAAAAATGTTACAAATCACATAGTCATTGTTTGCTTATATGTGGATGATATGCTGATAATGAGTAATGACATTGCCAATATAAATACGACTAAGCGTATGCTAACTAGCAAGTTTGATATGAAAGACTTGGGAGTTGCTGATTTAATTCTGGGTATTAAGATCCATAAGACTACTCATGGACTGGCATTGTCGCAATATCATTACATTAAAATAGTACTTGAAAAATTCAAGTACTTAGATTTTAAAGGTGCAAAGACTCCAATTGACGTGAATCTTGCACTTGCAAAGAACAAAGGCCAAAGCATATCACAATTGGATTATGCTCATGTGCTGGGNCGGCATACAAAATTTAACCAAATAATATTGTCAAATGGATTTAAGATAAATGAATGTGATAAATGTGTGTACATTAAAAATGTTNTGAAAAATTCAAGCACTTGGGCTTTAAAGTTGCAAAGACTCCAATTGACGTGAATCTTGCACTTGCAAAGAACAAAGGCCAAAGCATATCACAATTGGATTATGCTCATGTGCTGGGATGTTTAATGTATATCATGAATTGTACTCGACCAGATATAATTTGTACTATAAGTAAATTGAGTTGATACACGAGTAATTCAGGTCAATCTCATTGGATGGAGATGGAACGAGTTTTGGAATATTTAAAACATACGCAAGACTTTGATTTTCACTACAGTAATTTTCTTGCGGTTATTGTGGGATACTGTGATGCAAATTCGATCACCAGTTCAACTGATTCTAAATCCACAAGTGGATATGTATTCACTATCGGTGGAGGAGCGGTATCTTGGAAGTCGTCCAAACAAACTTGTATTGCCTGCTCTACAATGGAGGCTGAGTTTATAGCCTTAGATAAAGCTGGTGAAGAAGATGAATGGCTCCGAAATTTCTTGGAAGATATTTCATTTTGGCCCAAACCGTTGGCACCAATATGCATACATTGCGATAGTCAAGCAGCAATTGGAAGGGCTGTGAGTGTTATGTATAACGATAAATTTCGTCATATACGGCGAAGACATAAAACCGTTAGGAAGCTACTCTCTAGGGGGATTATCACAATTGACTACGTAAAGTCAAGCGATAATGTGTCGGATCCACTTAAAAAGGCCTAACTAGAGAGGTAGTTAAAAGATCATCGAGGGGAATGGGACTATGGTCGGGGACAAATCATTGTGCCGGTAACGTTACCT
The DNA here is from genome assembly GCA_000715115.1 of Nicotiana otophora. Taxonomy (NCBI): domain Eukaryota; kingdom Viridiplantae; phylum Streptophyta; class Magnoliopsida; order Solanales; family Solanaceae; genus Nicotiana; species Nicotiana otophora. The sequence goes on from AWOL01S0154452.1 coordinate 6,760, forward strand.
AAAAGACTAGTAAAGGATTGATTGTGTGACTTATGGTTGTCTAGGTATACACCGAAGTTTGACGGTTCAAAGATATTAAATCTACCGATTGATCGAGTGCATCCGGCATAAGTTCACTACAGAAAGTTCAAAGGGAAACCTACTTATCCAGATGCGATTAATCCTTGCTTGTAAATCACACAGTTTTTCATGCATATTTTCGTGATATAGCCATTCCCCATCCATGTGGGGAGTTGTTGGGTTTTAAGCTTTTTAGAGCTTAAAAATAGAGTGAATGGAAAATGGAGGGAAAAATAAAAATTTTGAATTTCTTTCTTTGACAAAGGGACATTGTCCCATATTAGAGGAGGAAAAGAGTTTTGATGGGTATATATGCAATTGCACTGCTTTTAGCTCTTAAAGAGTTGAGAAGAAGGCAAGCCTCACGCCGTCGCCGTCGTCGCTCGCTCGGCCTCGGCCTCGGATTCGGATTTAGATTAAGTCAAATGATCTGATTGATTCATTAAATTTTTGGACCAAATGTATATGTTAGTATTAACGCAATATTATTTAATCCAAATTAAACTGTTTCTATAACAGTAATTTAATGAATTTGGAGGTTTGCGTAAATGGCCATTTTGAGTTGCAGCCTTACATGAAGAGTTACAACTCTTCGGTATTACCCAATATTTTGGCTATAAATACATGAACTCTCCCTCAGATTTTTCTTACGAAAATTCTTATTTCTCCTTCTTCCTTCTGCATTGTTTTTAACAGAAAAAAAGTAGTAAGTGTGATTTGCTACTGTACTTTGAGTTCGTTGGTTACTGGAGTTTGAAGTACCGCTACACCAGTGAGGGTGATCTGTTCTATCCTGGGAGAAAATAATCTTAAACCTCGAGTACTAGGAGGGGATTAAGTTCCTTAAGAAAACATTATAAATTCAGTGGGCTCGGATTAATTCTATTCTTTTACATTTCTGGTTTTATATTGTTTCTGCCTTTGAATATATTTTCGAATATAGATTACTAACATAAACTACTACGTACAAAATGGACATCAACTTTCTTACTTTTGTTCTTTAAATATAAGTATTTACTACTCACGTTAACAACCAAAGAAACCGTTTGGTTATTTAAGTTTAGTCCCGAGCTATATTTTAACGATGTAAGAATTAAAGTGATAATAGCATTCGATTAATTAATATTACGCTGCTTATGAAGATAATATATCACATATTGAAGGAGTCAAGTCATGAGAATTTTCTTCCAGTTATGTTATTAGCATACACTATCTGAGGTAGCTTTGGATCAATCACACAAACCTACAAGAAATAAAATAATTGGATTTGTTAAGCCATTGCAATCAAGATTTTCAACAGGTTTTGAATTAAAGCTTTCACTTCTTACGGGGAATTAATAAACTATTGCTTCAAATGGCATATATTATTGCTCTCATTATGTGTATAAAAAGAGAGAATATAACTTTAAGAAGAAAACAATATTTAAACTAGACGTGACAAAGTATACTGGCGTGGTACGTTAGTACATAAGTTAGAAATTGAAGTATACGCGGGGTGTAGGCACCTTGCTTGAAGCTGTGTACTTCGTCGAAATTTTTTCGTAATCTGAATATAAAAATAATAAATAAAATCAAAATATTATGTATAAATATTAAAAATGACATCGCTTGCTATTACAATAATTTATTCAATTGTTCACTTCTTTAAATATTAACACTGCTTATGAAATTCCTACTTACTGTTATACGGATTTGGTTTTCAGTCTAGTAGTTCTAACTTTATCTTTTATATCACTTATAGAGGTTTAAAGTCAAATTTCACTAAAGAGGTTCTCGCTATTTTCATTTCTCACTTTTTTACGAACCTACTTCACTTTTAAGATGGTTTAAAAAACTATTTCAGCAAAAAGAAAAAAAAATTATATGGAGGTACAAGATTCTTCTGATCGATATTATTCCTTGCATATTTTTTAATCCAAAATTCTCCCAATAGGAGGGAGAAACGAAATAAAAAAAAAGGCCAAATATATATACAACCAATTAAACTTAGCCCAATTTTTTATTTTGACACTCTAACTCAATCTTCTTCCATTTTGACCCTCCAACCCCATTTCTTATGTTTCACTTTAACACAAAAACTTTTATCCGACATAAAAATGCAGCTCGTATACATACTTGCTTGGCCAAATATATAGACATCCCTTTGAATTTAACTCTATTTTTCATTTTGGCACTCTATCTCAACCTTGTTCTATTTTGGTCCTCCAACTTTATTTCTTATGTTTCATTTTGGCACTCTATCTCAACCTTGTTCCATTATGGGTTCGAAAGTTCGCGGTTTCGAAAATTTAGCGGTTCGAAAGTTTATGAAATTTGTGGGTATTTCAGGATATGCATGCACACACGTTTCACAAAATATAAAATTTATTTCAAAATATTTTTTTTTTTAATTTTTTTTTTTTTTACGAAACCGACCAACTTCGGTCATTTTTGTTTTTGCGCAAAAATGCAGGAAACTCTTTTAGTGTCCCGTAAAATTTATTTTTTAAGAAACCGGCTGAAATCGATCGGTTTTCATATAAACGGTAAATGGAAAAGGAAATAATGAAGATGAAATATGGGGGAAGGAAGTTGGGAGATTAAAAATGGGGCCAACAGTTATTCTATTACTGTTAGAGAAGAAATTTTGCCATAAACAATCTGCCTCACGCGCCTACCATGTGAGCCAATTCACACTATGTGACTAGTCAGCTTTCGTATTAAAATGAAACATAAGAAATAGAGTTGGAGGGTCAAAATGGAACTAGGTTGAGATAGAGTGCCAAAATGAAAAAATGGAGCTAAGTTCAATGGGTTGGAGAAGGAAATTTGCCAAAAAAAATCTCCCTCACGTGCCTATAGGGTGAGACAACTCACACTCTTAATCTAGTCAGCTTTTGTGTTAAAGTGAAACATAAGAAATAGAATTGGAGGGTTAAAATGGAACAAGATTGAGTTAGAGTGCCAAAATAAAAAATTGGGCAAAGTTTAATGGGATGTCTATGTATTTGGCCTAAAAAAGAAAAACGAACCATAAGTTTATTTACAATATACATAATATGCATGCTAATCGTTTGAGGTGCATCGCCTTAACAATTACCTGCAGCGTGAAAAATAGACCTTAGATTTGACTTTAACAAATATTGCATAAGGTACGTAGATCATATACTTAATCTAATTTTAATAGGTTTCAGTCTTCACGTTTTCTGGGGCAGTTCAAACTTTGGGATAGTGTGCACAATTTCATATATCCCAACTTTCAACATTGTTTAACAATATGCTTTTGATTTCAGAAAGAGTTGGTTAGGTGAATTAATTTGGGAATACATGTGAAGAGCATGTGAGAAGAATATTAATCTATCAACTGAAAAATATTAATCAATGCGGCAACTGTAGCAAGAACATTTGTAGGAGAAAAAAGGGTATATATCAGAAGTTAAAAGAAGATTGAGTTTGATTTCTTTCAATTTTTAAAGTGGAGGATATCTTATACGCACATGTGGAACAGGAGAATTGTACTGCACATGAGCACTTTGTTGGATTCGAAGGCAAATGAGAAGAATTAAAGAATTTCAGTATGATGACCCCGGATCCACCTAAAGAAAAATAATAGAAGCTATTACAAGAAATAAATATTTGGCCTTATAACATGGGCCATTACACTGAAATGAAAAGAGCTCTACACTATTAAGTTTGCCGTCTACAATCTTAGTAATTGAGCCATCTTCTCTAACCCCCGCCCTCCCCCCAAACCCCTAGGCTGTGGGGTGATAGAAAACATAGCTTGCTTAATAATATATTGTATTTAACACCGGACAAAGAGTTTGTGAACATGTTAGACAATAAGTGTCACGACCCAATTCATCATAGGTCGTGATGGTTCTCAACGCTGCCGCTAGGCAAGCCAATAATTAATCAACACGCCGATCGCTAGTCAAAAACACATTTTAGATCAACTTATGAATAAATAAGTGGAATCGTTCAATTTTCATAGTATAAAAATTGATATCATCTTAAATGTTCGAACGTGGTCGAAGTAAATCCGAATATCATAATAGAAATACAACCGAGAACAATAGTCTAAATCCCCAAAACCCAGTATCCCAAGTGCATGAGCATCTACTGGAATATACAATACTACTACACCAACTGTCTGGAATAGAAATAGACAGAATACATTAAATTAATAGGAAGGGGATTTCGTGTGCTGTAGATCGTAACGTAGAAAGCAGCTCACCAGAAAGTCTCCTCAGCAGTTATGGCTATGCAGCTATGTGACCACCAAATGTACATGTCTTAGTACCTACACAATTAGTGCAGAAGTGCACTATGAGTACGTAAATCAATGTGTGCCCAGTAAGTATCTAGTCTAACCTCGAAAAAGTAGTGGCGATGGGTTGACATCTACATTTACTATTGGTCCAGTAATCAAAGAACAATAAAAGTACACAAGTATGAAGCATAGCAAATAAAAGCAACAAAAACAGATATATGTATATAACACCATCCTCAACAAAAGAATAAATTCGAAATCCTCATATACCGAATACTACCTTGAATGGAATATATATGACAAATATCAGGTCTAAACGTCAAAATCCGAGTCAGGATATTCATATATGGCTGACTACATATCGAAATATTATATACGATTCTGTCGAGGCTAACGACCCGATCCCATAAGAGTGTTTCATAGAACTGCCGAGGCAAATGGCCTAATCCCATAAATGTATCTTATAATCCCGCCAAAGCGAACAACTCGCTCCCATGAGAGTGGTGTTACATGATACTATCGAGGTCATACGACCCGATGCATAGATGCATCTCATAATACTGTAAATATATTTCATAATACTACCAAGGTGAACGACCCGCTCCCATAAGAGTAGTGTTGAAGTGATTAACCCGATCCCATAAGAATAGTGAAACTTTCGATGGGTCATCATCCCAGCTCGCGAATATATGTGCGAGTTAAGAAATCAAGAAACTTCCTGAAAAATGAGTACAACACGAGAGTAATCCGTAAGAGAAAGTATAATTTCTGCGGCTAATCACATAGCACGCCAAGTTTCTAGAATAGCAAATCTCGATACTCTACGCAAGTATAGTCTCATGCTAAAACATAAATTTAAAGCCTTTAAACAGGTAAGAATAACTCAAATAGTACAGTCAAAGTATGGTGTGATTATATGTCTAACCGGACATGATCAAGAATCTAGTATACGCACGGACACTCATCACCTCATACGTGCGTAGCTCCCATAACTCATAGCATGTAGCAAGTATAGTACCTAGGGGTATTAAATTCCCTCTTATAAAATTAGACAAGAGACTTATCTTGCTCTGAAATATGATAGTCAGCTCCAACGCCTCTCTAACACCTCAAACCAATACTGAACGATCAGAAACTAGCCAAAGAACGTGCAAACCAATCAAAACATACTCAAAAACTAGTAATTTAACAATTAGAAACAAATCTTCAACCCCACGCGAACGTCACTATAAGTCAACTCCCGGGCCCACGTGCCCCAGATTCCGAAAATTCTCGAAGATAAATATTACTCATAGCACCACAAACTCAAATACATAATTTATTCCAAATTTCATACTCACTTTCATAGTCAAATTTAAAAAATATAACTTCTAGGTTTTCTTCCAAAATCCCATAATTTATACTAATTTTCATGTTTAAATCCATATATTTAGCTCACAATAAGTAAAAATCACTTACTTTGATGATGAAAATGGCCCTCCAAAATCCCCCCAAAATCGGTTCCAAATGAGGGAAATAAGATGAAATGAGCTAAGTCCCAATGTTTCAACTTATAATCTGCCCAGTCGTTCCTCTTCGCGACCGCAAAGGCAAATGTGCTACTGCCAAAAGTTCCTTCATCGCAATCGCAGAATGCCCCTAGCGATCCCGGAGCATTGCTTTCCCAAACCAACGCATTCGCAAAAGACCATTCGCATTCGGGATGGCCACCTGCCCAGTTGCCTCCTCCTCACATTTTGCGACTGCCTAGTCGCGTTCGCGTAGAACACAATTTCATGGCCTCCAATTCCCTCTTCGCATTCGCGATTCCCCTGTCACATTCACGTAGCACAAACTCTAGCAGCCCAAATCCTTCATTGCGAACGTGTGCTTCTCAGTGCTTTCACGAAGAACAAAATTAGAACCAGTAACTAGCAGCAACAAAACACTCTGATACGGTCCAAACCCACCTTGAAATACACCCGAGGCCCCCTCCAATCATGAAAATTAGTCCTAATACCTTATCCGACTTATACGAGTGCTCGAAATGCCACGAATAACCTCAACACCAAGAATCGACGATAAAATCCTTCTCTTAACTTTCAAACCTTCAAAATTCGCCGAACGCGTCTGAATTATACTTAGACATTCCATATTATGACCAAACTTCACAAACAAGTTCCGATCAACTAAATGAACCTATCCAAGGTCCCGGAACACCACCCGGAGTCCATAATGCCAAAGTCCACTCCAAGTCAAACTTAGCAAATTCAAATATCTTCAACATACAAACTTCCGATAATAAGCGCCGACACCTCCTGATACTCAACCTAAACATACTCCCAACTCCGAAATCACCTTACGAACCTATAGAAATCTTCAAATCTCGATCACGAGGCCGTTTACTCAAAATTCAAACCTCGGTAAACTTTTCCAATTTAAAGCTTCCAAATTGAGAATTACCCCCCCAAATCAGGTATGAACCTCTCAGTGCATAATGTGAAGCTACTCAAGGTCTTAAAGGCCAGACAAAAATGCTAGAGTTCAAAATGACTGGTCGGGTCATTACAATCTCCCCCACTTAAACCTACGTTTGTCTCGAATGTGCCAAGATTCATTCCAAAGTTGCCAAAATCACCGAATAGCTCATCATAAACATATCCATGGTTGATATCACATCAACTCAATCCATATGATCCCATCGACACAATCATGACCGAAAATTCTTCCTTCAACCTTAGCTTGAAATCCTTAGAACAAAATTCTAATTGCTGGAGCTCCCTCAAGATCTAATTCTTATATATATGTACTGTAGCAAGCTCAACAAGCTGTGCCAAAACATAATTATACTTGCAAGTTGTAACCACATGATGTACAACATAACTCATATGCTCATGGCAATATTCTTCCGATCACAATAGATGCTCATTACCGAACCTGGCACCATTAGTACACCTCATCACATATAAAAATCATGTTCCAAACCTTGCAATACTGCAATGATGAAAGCAATGTGTAGAAACTCATAACCACCTATCAAATTAATAAATCATGAAGTTCTCTCGCTCGACAACAACCATTAATGAATTTTGAGCTGATTCGTGACATTCCTACTCCAAACATACATTATACCGATCCGATTGGACTGATTCTAGGTCCAACAACCTTGTCTCACCCAGTACAAGCAGCTCAACCGACAAGCCATATCAAACACTATCTAAAATCTTATACGACGCGATCCATGCACCAACAAGCCACAACTCGAATATGATCAATAAGGAAAGGAACCCAAGTACCAGACCTATCTAACATGCGTAACAGATATAACAACCAAACAAAATGCTACGAATCTTTCCCCCATAGGAGAAACAAAACACACAATATAAGTACAAGGAATTTCATCTAATTGCATGCAACCCGATCCACACATAATACCCGACGACTCCTCCATAGAAAAATGCTGCACTGAATGGACAGATCCGATCCAGTGTAGAGTATACATTCACATTAGGCCTATCAATGGACCTC
>AWOL01S0154472.1:0-12254 GCA_000715115.1 Nicotiana otophora
TGTACAAGACTTGATCAAGAGGTTAACAAATATAGAATACAAACACGTTTCGAGGATTTAGAACGAGTTCGCAGATGCGTTGGCTACCTTGTCTTCCATGATACAACATCCAGACAAGAATTTCATTGATCCTATCCCGATAGAGATTCGTAAGCAGCCAGCTTATTGTGCTCATGTTGAAAAAGGGTTTGATAGAAAGCCATGGTTTCACGATATCAAGAAATATCTAGAGAAAGGACAATACCCAGAAACTACTACACACACTCAGAATCTCACACTTTAAAGATTGGCCAACCACTTCTTTTAGAGCGGAGGAATTCTGTATAGAAAAACACTGGATTTGGGATTGCTGCGATATGCTGATGCCAGGACGGCATCTAGATTGCTCAAATAAATACACGCCGGAACCTGCAGACCTCACATGAATGAGTTTGTTCTAGCCAAGAAGATATTAAGGGAAGGGTATTTCTGAATGTCTATGGAGACAGACTGCATCAAATATGTAGAGAAGTTCCACCAATGCCAGGTACATGCTGATATGATACGGGTGCCACCCAATGAACTTAACGCAACGAGTTCACCTTGGCCTTTCTCTGCCTGGGGCATGGGTGTCATCAGACCAATTAAACACGCTACATTCAACAGACACATATTCATTTTGGTGGCCATAGATTACTTCACAAAATGGGTCTAAGTCGCTTCCTATAAATCGATAACTAAGAAGGTCGTAGCAGATTACATTCGAGATCGCATTGTTTGTTCATTTGGAGTACTTGAGTAAATCATTACCGATAATGCCGCCAATATCAACAGTGATCTGATGAAATCCATGTGCGAAACATTCAAGATTAAGCACCAGAATTCTACAGCATACATGTCGCAGATGAATGGAGCCATGAAGCAGCCAACAAGAATATCAAGAAGATATTATGGAAGATGGTGGTCAACTACAAGCAATGGAATGAGAAGCTACCATTTGATTTTCTCGAATACCACACCATAGTTCGTACGTCAATTGTGGCAGCACCCTATCTACTAGTCTACGGTACAAAAGCTGTTATACCTACTGAGGTGGATATTCCTTCCCTAAGAATCATGCAGGAGGTCGGGCTCAGCGATGCGGAATGGATACGGAGCCGGTATGAGCAACTAGCTCTCATTGATGGTAAAAGGATGAACGCAGTTATTATTTTCAAGAATTTTACTACATAAATAAAATTTTATTATTTAATAATTACTTTTTTATAAATTATTTATATTTCAACTATGGCCTAATTGTTTGAGCTAATTTTGGACCCAAAACCTAGCCCAATAACCCCAGGTCCAAACCAGACAACTCTTTTAATGAACCCAGTCGGTACCCATTTAAAGGACCCTCCCCACTCTCTCCTTCTATCTCAGCCGTTGATCTCACAGATCAATAATCCACAAACCATCTCCTATCTTTAATTAACCCACCCCAAATCCTAACGCCCATTTTCTTTTGACTCGCTGCCCCCAAACACTCTCAACTCTCCCCTTCTCTCTTCTAATTAACCCTAGCAGCTGCCTCCCTTATCCTCTCCAACTCCGACCCTAATATGGAATCTATCCGTGATTTTCCTTCTATATATGCTCGATCTCTTCATTAGTTACGTATCACCTAGTACTTGCCTATCTTTGGCAAGTACCAAGCTTGAATCAAGTACAATCGTCCTTAGATCTTCAAGGTTATATGGGTCCGATTCGTATATATGCATCCATAACAAGGTTATATGGGTCTGATTCAGTGAGATTCTTCGACTATTTTGTTCTCCATCTGGAACTAGGTTTTACCTGATTTTTCTCCTAAATTGATTCTGAATTGATTTTGCATGCTTCTCTTTCCTTATTTGTATTTGATTAAATATGTTTCCTTATTTGTTCATTCAATTATTTCTACTACATAAACCCTCTTCCATGTTCTCCTTCTAGGTCTTAATGACTATTACTTAACTACTGTTATCACTACTATTCTCTCACTCTCACTCATTCTATACTATTCTAAGACTTTTGATTTTGGTCGGCTGAAAGCCAAGGCCACCAGAATCTGTTCATTAGCCTCCTCCGGTGCAAGCATTGCTCGGAGCCCACTTCGAGGCTCTTGTGAACTCTGAAGCACTGGAGAATTTGGGTTTTATTATTATCATCTCATCGCTGCTATTCTTGAGATTTTGAGTTTCTCAGTCTTTGTTCTCTTTGTTTGTAACTGGTTAGTGCTTTATACTCTCGCAATTCTACTTCCTTCTGTTTGTGTTTATGTTGAGTGCACTAGTGCTACTTGAATTTCCTTGAGTCAATTTTGGTAGTATGCTACTTTGTATACAAGCCTGTTTGTCTTAATACTATTCTGCAGTGTCGATAACTTTAACTCTATTCAAATCCTGATTTTTACATAGTTAACTAAGTTGATTCATGATGTTTCCTTGGTTCATAATTAAACCTGATTGATGCTTGTTGCACCTTATTTTGATTTCTTGTACTAAAACCATTAGGAAACTATGTCTTTGTTTAGAATTACTCTCTTCCTATTGAATCCTTTATGCCTACTTGTCGTTTCTCTGCAAATCATGTGACAATAATGTCTAAATGCTTAGCATAATATGTTCTCTTGCCACTGCTAGCTTTAATGCACGCCCATTATATGTGTCTAACCTGATTGATTTCTAATCATTATGTTTATGTATAACTGGTTACTTAAGGTTTGTTGCTTATCATGAATCAATGACTTAGATTCTCCTAGGGAACTAGTGCATGCCCAGAATATATTTGAATGTATTTTTGCTAAGTCTTTCATGTACAACCCGCTACTTTCCTGAAATCAACATGTGATTATATGAATTCTATATACCAATATTGTTACAATTCACATGCATACTTGTTTCTTTTCTTTGATGCTATGTGCTCACTGATTGCTTCAGACTCCTAGGGTGAATTGCAATATATGTCTAGTCTATTCTCCCTATGTCAACTAGAATAAGTCTTGGCCCTCTTCATGTGATGCATGTTTGCCTTATTTTTCTAGAAGTTAGCTTATTCTCATGTGCCATAAATGCTTACCTGTTGGATTTAGAACCTTTGTGTTGTGGTTGGTATTTGACTGAACATTTCTCATGTTAAGTTCTGCAAGTTAGTTGTGATCATTAGGCTCCCCTGTCAAAGTTTATCTTATGAAACTATTTCACCCCTTGTTTTTCTGATTATGGCTTTTCTGGGCTTCCATGTCAAGACTCTTATGTCTAAAGTCCTACTGAGATTAGTTTGGAATCAATCCTATATTGAATTTTTGCTTATGCTGTCCTATGATGTTCAAACATGTCATTAGGAATTTGTTTCTGTCTATGCCATATGTGCCTCTAAGGGAATTGTTTGTAACCTTATTTGTGTATTTTTGTATTGAAATCCCTGCTCTCTGTTAGCTATAGTGTTAAGGGATAAAATTCCTAAGTCTTAAAGCTTGTTTCGCTGGCCTGGTACCTAGCTTGTCACTTGTGCTGTTATGGCTATTTAGTATTCAATGGGTAAGCAAGGAAGATGTCTTATGGTTTGGGCCTAGCTGTCGGGCCAGTTTGGAACTCAGAACTGAAGCATATTAATAGCCACCTGGAGTGTTGGCCTGTTCATCACCTAAGGTTCCAGGCCTAGTTGAAGGTCCAGAAGCAACCCCGAGTATCCTATAATTGCTGTATTTGGGCTTGTAGTCGCCCTATTAAGTCTGTAATTGATTTATTACTATTCGGGCCTGTAATAATCTGAAATAACGAATGATGGGGAAATTAGTGAAAAAGGGTGTTGGGTATCCTAATTCTTGCATAAACGGGTAGAAAACCCGTCTATAGGATTTAATTGACTTGTTTGTTGTTTGCTTGACGTGCTATACATAGAAATCATGCCTATAGGAAATGACACACTTCACTTAACTTGTCCAATACCTATACACTATCCAGATCATGTTAGTTTGAGTAAATGTTGTACATGTATCCATGTCTACTATTGTGCCCTATTAGCAAGCATGTATAGGAATCAAACGCTAATAACTACTTGTTTAATTATTAGACAGCATGCCTATAGGATGTAATAATACTTTCCTTCACTAATGCTCATCTAGATATCATGACTATAAGGTTTTAATTAATTAATTGATGGCTTCTGTTGATTTCATTATACTGCCCGCCTAGATGACATGCTTATAAGAACAAGTATGATAAAATCAAGTTCAAACACCAACTGTTAGAAATCCTTCCTATAAGACACGGTTACTCGCCTAAGAAGCATGCCTATAAATCAACGCTGGCAATTATGAGTTTTCGAACTATCTTACTGCCTCATTGTGCAAGCAATCTAGAGATCATGCCTATAGGTTTTTGTGATACCTTTAATCTGCAAATTCGTTAGTGTAAAGCTGCAGGGCTACCTGTACGATACTTGAAATCAGAATCACATAGAAGCCATGTCTATAGGACTTAGCAATTCTAATACGTCTTAATTCTGAAACTGTCTACTGCCTAACGTAAGAATCTGCCCGCGTGCCTTTGTTTCTTATATTTTGAGGCTAACGTGAGCCACTTATTATCTTTACATATAGTCCTACATGTTTTGAATATGCGTCTAGTTTTAGCATTTTTGAGCACCCTAAATAAAGTCTAGAACCACCCAAATAGTAGGTCCAAAGCCTCTTAGACCATAGGCATGGGACGGGTAGTGCACGCATAGGACATGGTTTAGAATTGAATTAGAGCACTTTAGGTAAACAACTGTAACATAGTAATTGGGTAGCAGGAGATAATAGTTTGTGCCCGCTTATGAGCAACCCCTATCCTAAGGGACTTGCGAATTATTATTTATATTGCACAGGGCGATCCTTTAGGCTAAGAAACTTAGGACCCCCTCCTTTATATATTTATGGTTCGCACTTCGTCTCTTGAATTTAGAACAATTAAGTTATATCCCGTAACCTCCAAAGACTTGTACCCATTATTTATATAGTTTAAGTTTTGTGCAATCTTCTCTACACTTATTTACATCGTAGTAGAACCTTTAAATTCCTTGTCTTCCCTCGCTTACACGATCATATAAGACAATTATAATCCGATAATCCCACATAGCGTAAACTTTGACCGGGACCCACAGTCGTGGACCTCGAAGAGTGCCTAACACCTTCTCTTTGAGGTAATTTGATCCCTTACCCGATCCTTAGTGACGTAGACTAGATAAACAGAATTATTTTCAAATAGGTGCTCTAACGTACCTTAAACCGTTAGGTGGAGACTCTTCTCTTTTAGCCCATTTAAAAGAGTTGTCGCATGTCGAAACCCGCTTTCGAGAGAAAATGGGGCGCGACAGCATATTGAGCATGAACAACATATTGAGAGAGAGTTAGGTAAATAAGTCATTTGAGGTTACAAGGTAAACATATACAAGATGCACCTGATAAATGAGTTCAGAAATAGAGCATAATCCATAATTCGCCTAAAAAGGATTTTAAACTGAAGGTTAAACAAAGTCATAGTAAGGGAATGCCAATTACACATAACAAACAGACAAGCAAACAATTAATAGGGAGCCTAATCATGCTGAGTGTAACATAAAGATCCACAAATCCAAAGATATCATAGTAGGAAGACACATTAACTCTAGACTAACATGTCAAACAGACATTAGTACTATCCGAGTTGATCATATAGGAAGAATAAGTTAAATATAATGAGAATCCTCCTAGTAGTCTTAAGCAATCAGTGAGCACATAGTGATAGCATAACATTAGAGTTTACAAACAACAAAGAGACCTAGTTGGGATAGTATTAACATATAAATTCATCATGAATTGACTCTAAGGAAATAACAGATTGTACATGAAAGATTCGACATAAAATTATTTCATTTGGACAAATTTTAGGCTTGAATTAGTTCCTCACAAGAATCTAAGGCATAAACTCATAACAAGAAACAGGTATAAGTAACCGGCTATACATAAACATAATGATTAGAAATCAGTCAGGTTGGACACATATAATAGGCATGCATTAAAGCTAGCAGTGGCAAGAGAACATATTAGGCTAAGCATTTAGACAGTATTGTCACATGATTTGCAGAGAAACCGCAAGTTATGCATAAAGGATTCAATAGGAAGAGAGCAATGCTAATCAAGGTCATAGTTTCCTAAGGTTTTTAGTACAAGAAATCAAAACAAGGTGCAACAAGAATCAATCAGGTTTAATTACGAATCAAGCAAACGTCATGAATCAAATTAGCTAACTATGCAAAAAACGGGATTTGAACATGGTTGAAGCTATCGACACTACAGAATGGTATTAAGACAAACAATCTTGTATACGAAGTAGCATAATATCAAAATTGACTCAAGGAAATCCAAGTAGCACTAGTGCACATAACATAAATACAAACAGAATGAAGTAGAATTGCGAGGTTATAAAGTACTAACCAGTTGCAAACAAAGCGAACAAAGACTGAGAAACTCAAAATCTCAGGTATAGCGGCCATTGTAAGAGAACAATGAAACCCCAAATCTTCAGTGCTTAAGAGTTCACAAGAGCCTCGAAGTGGGATACGAGCAGTGCTTGCACTGGAGAAGGCTAATGAACGGATTCTGGTGGCCTTGGCTTCCAGCCGGCAAAAATTAAAAGTCTTAGAATAGTATAGAATGAATGAGAGTGAGAGAATAGTAGTGGTAACAATAGTTAAGTAATAATCATTAAGACCTAGAAGGGGAATGAGGAAAGGGTTTATATAGTAGCAACAATTCAACGAACAAACAAGGAAACAGAGTTAATCAAACACAAATAAGGAAAGAGAAGCATGCAAAATCAATTCAGAATCAATTTAGGAGAAAAATCGGGTAAACCCTAGTTCCAGATAGAGAACAAAATAATCGAAGAATCTCACTGGATCTGACCCGTATAACCTTGCTATGATTTCATATAGACGAAACACCGTCTAGATCTTGACGATCTGGTGACGATTGCACTTAATTCAAGACCTGGTACTTGCCAAACATAGGTAAGTACTAGGTGATACTATAACCATGTAAGTAACGAAGAGATCGAGCATATATGGAAGGACAATCACGAGGAGATTCCATATTAAGGTTGACATTGGAGAGGATAAGGGAGGCGGCTGCTAGAGTTTTCTCAGAAAGAGAGAAGGTGTTGACACCCAATTTTTTTCCTCATATTTTTATAAAGGTCATATATACTTTTAAAATATCATTCCTGTACCATCACCAATTTACAAGAGTCATACAAGTAATTTCTATAATTTTTCATAATTCTTAAAGCCTTAATAATGATTTTCTTGCATTTAAATTGTTTGAATATGTATTAATTATCCCTTTAAATTATCTTGTGTTGACTTAATCATCCAAAATTATTATTTGCATCCATATTTATGTTTCATAATTTTTTACCTCATTTTCATATAATTATATTTGTATTTTAAAGCTATATACATAATTTTGCAATAATAGCCTATAATAGCCACATATAATTTTCGTATATTTAATTTGTAGCCCAATTTGGAAACAATTTTGGACTCAATCCATCAGCCTACACGCCAAGCCAACGTAATAACCCCAAAGCCCAAACCAAACGACCCTCTCTAAAGAACCCGGTCACGACCCGTTTAAACAACCCGCCCCGCTTCCCTTTGATCCTGGTCGTTGATCTCAAATGATCAACAACCCACAACAAATCCCCACCTTTCCTTATATCCCAAACCCCTAACCCTAAAGACCATTCCTCTATTTCCGCCGCCCCCAAAACCTCTCGAACCTTCCTCCTCACAAACCCTAGCAGCTGTCTTCCTTAATCTTCTCCAAATCCGATCAAGTAATGGATTCCCTCGGCAATCTACTTACCTTTTATGGATTACCTCATTGTTTCTTACAAGAGTATGGTGTTACATAGTATTTTCCCTAATTTTGGCAAGTACCAATCTCCCAAATCGAGTACCATCGCCTTCAACCTTCGAGATTTAGATGATATTTTGTCTATACACATTCACTACAAGGTTATATGGGTCCGATTTACCAAGATCGTTGGCCAATCATTGATTCTGGTCACACTAGGGTTTGTTTGATTCTTTTTCTAATTAGGTTCTTAAACGATTCTGAGTGTTCTTCCATCCTTATTTATGTTTGATTTATTGTGTTTGCATGTTTAGCGGTTCGATTTCAACCACTATATAAACCCCTTTCCCTCATTCCCTTAACAGACGGGAATCACTAAAGATTACTACGACTCTTTTATTCTTACTCATCTTATACTACTCTGAGGGTCAATCTCTTAGCCGACTGAAAGCCAAGGCTGCCGGAATTTGATTATTGAACGTTTCTCAGTGTGAGCACTAGTCGGGATTTATTCGAAACCCTTGGGAACTTTGACGCACTGAGATTCCTGGGTTCTATTGTTCGTTTTGCTATTAATGTTGGAGTGTTATTCATTAATCTGTAATTGGTAAGTACCTACGACTCTTGCAATTTTATTTTCTTCTCGTTTGAGTTCCTTCTCTGCATATCTATGTCTCTGAGATTTGTTTTATGAACAAATATGCTATTGTCTGCTCTGAAGCTATTCTTGAGGCTTTATACCTCTAGTAATCGAACTTGCCTATTTGTTACCTTGCTTCTATTTTCTTAAGCCTGTTTGCCTTAATGTATGTATTCGAATGCTTGTTACTGTTGCTTATTCTGAGTTTAGCTTTTGCCTGGTTTTGTATTTTTGTGATAAGTCGAGTCATGCCCGGAACATGTTCTAATATTTGTTGAGTCGTTCATGTGCAACTCAATATTTCTCTAAAGTTAATTTTTGATCATGTTATTAGCCTAAACATGCTTTCCCTGCTACTTGTGAACTAATGTGTGTTCCTTGCCTTATCTTGTATCTCTATGATAAATCAATGCATGTGTTTCAGACCTTGTTAAGTCATTCATGTCCAACCTGCTAAATTCATGATGTTATACTGATTAGCTAAGTCTTGTCTCCATGCCATCCAAGTTCTAATGTATGTTTTGACTTATGCAATCATGTGCTCTTAAATATTGTTTGAGACCTTAGGTAAAACCTCATAACTAGCTTCTCCCCTTATATATGGACAGCCAGTGCCAGGTTCAATACTAGCCTATCTTGCTTCTAAAAATTGACATGTCTCTTATATTGTGACTGCATTCAGCATGTTAGAGTTTTTCCTTGCTTCATTAGGCAATTGGTTGATCACGAGTTTGTTCTATTAAGTTATTCCTTTCACTGGGCTTTTCATGATAGATACTTTCATGTGATGGTTGTGCTTTGTTTGTTTTCCTGTCTGATTCTGCTAGACCTACATCTAAGGCTCCCTAGGTTGATTCAGAATCATGCTTCATTCTTTGAAAATCTTTGGAATATCTTACTATCCTATGGTAGTCTATCATGTCACTCTTAAGCTTTGTTTCTAGAATTATAAGCATAAACCTGCATTATACGTGCCTTGTGTGCCTTACAATTTATCCTGGTTCTGTTTGTGTGTCTTGGCTAGAGCTGTTGTTAGTTACAACTCTAAGAACTAAGTGCTTAAGTTGTTTAATTAATGAGTATTCTATCACCTGTATGGCTGATTTTGGCATGGTTTGGGTAAGTAAGGTTATTTCTTAGGTCTAGTGTTGGGCCATACATGTTATGTTTGGGCATGGAACTCAGGTTGATATGGTAACCGATGTATGGGTTTGCTGTTGTGCGAAGATTAAGACCATTGAAGGCTTGGGGACATCCCTGGGTCGTTATGCATTGGGCCTATGTGTGTTCTATTGGACTTGTAGTTGTTTCGTCCTGTAACTAGTCATATTTAGGTTTATACTATGTCATTTGGGTCTGTAATAATTTCTAACAACAAATAATGGGGGATTAATGAAAGGGAGCTGGGGTATTCTAATATTTGCATGAAAGAGTGGAAAATGTGACTATAGGGTATACGTGGTTTATGTGCTATTTTGTTTAATTTGCTTAATTTCTACACATCAATAGAAATCATGCACACCTCACTTGTACACTGTTCAAACATGTTAGCCCAAGTATTTTCCATACTCGCTTTTTTATTACTATTGTGCGTTTAGACAACATGCTTATATGATGTATAACATATGCTTTTGATGACTTAGATACCATGCCTATAGGACTTCAAATAATCAATTGGTCAATTGCTTCTATTACTTTAGTGTACTGCCCATCCAGATATCATGATTATAGGACTCTAATCTTTTAATCAACTACCTCTGTTGTTTTCATTGCACTGCATCGCCTAGATAACATGCCTATAGGAATAGAGTGTTATAAAAATCAAGTCTGATTGCCAATTGTTAGAAATCCTGCCTATAGCATATTGTCACTCGCTTAAAATTGTTCATGAGATCAACGTTGTTAATGCTGGACACTCAATACTGTTTCATTGCTTAGTTATGCCACTGCTAGAAATCATGCCTATAAGACAATGTCACCTGCCTAGACGCATATTTATAACATCAGCGCTAATAATTCTGAGTTTACAAACAGTTTACTTCCTTCTCACCCAAGCCATTGAGAGAAATAACGTTGCATATACGATGCTAGAATTCAGAATCACTTAGAAACCATGCCTATAGGAATCTAAGTCTTAATTCTGAATCCATCTACTTCCTACTCTTCCGCGTGCATTTGATGTCTATGTGTGGAGGTTAACTTTGGCCTTTATTTTTCTTTACGTGAAGTCCTATCTGTTTTGAATGTCGCCTAACTTTCTCATTTTGAGCAACCTAAGTTGAGTTTAGAACCACCTCGTAGTAGGTCCAAAGCCTCCTAGACCATAGGTACGGGACGGGTAGTGCACACATAGTATACAATTTAGAATTGAACTAGAACGCCTTTAAGTAACAACTTCAACATAGTAATCGGGTAGCAGAAGATGGTAGTCTGTGCCCGCTGAATAATATGAGCAAACCCTACCTTAAGGGAGTTACGAAGTATTATTTATGTTGCACGGAGTGATCTTTTAGGCTAAAAGACTTAGGACCCCCCCTTTCTTTATATTCTTGATTTAACATAGACCAATGCAGTTGTACACTTGTAATCTTTAAGATTTGTACCGATTATTTATTCTTATGTATTATAATCAAGTCTTCAACTTTTTTTACCTTTCCTCGCTTGTTTGATCAACTACCCTAATTATCTAATCAACATAGTTTGAATTTCGGCCAAACAACACAGTTGTGGAATTTAAAGAGTGCCTAACCCATTCTCTTTGAGGTAATGTGAGCCCTTACCCGATCGTTGGTGATGTAGACTAGTTAAATAGAGTTATTTAGAAATAGGTGCCCTAACGCACCTTAAAGAGCATTAGCTGGCTACTTTTCTCTTTTAATACCTCCCTTAAAAGAGTTGTCACATGTCGAAACCCGCTTTTGCAAGAAAACAGGGCGCGACCGCATGTCGACTCTGCTGGGGATATACTTAGGCTCTTACCATAACGAAATTGACTTACGTGGATTATTTCACTTATTCTTCTATATTTATCTAAATTCCTATGACATGCACATCCCTTCCATTATTTTCCTTTATTTGTCTAAATTGCTATGACATGCACATCTCTTCCCTTATTTTCCTTTATTTGTCTAAATTGCTATGATATGCACATCCCTTCCCTTATTTTCCTTATTTGTCTAAATTGCTATGACATGCACATCCCTTCTCTGTTTTACCTNCCTTCCCTTATTTTCCTTATTTGTCTAAATTGCTATGACATGCACATCCCTTCTCTGTTTTACTTTTATTTGTCTAAATTGCTATAACATGAACATCCCCTCTCCGTTTCCCTTTATTACTATGACATGTACACCCTTCCCCACTTCTTTCATCTTGTCTAAGACTGCTATATCATGGCTCTCCCGTCCTTATTTCCCTATTTACTTTATTACGTTCTCGCACATTTTCCTGAGTTAAACTGACTTCTCTCTTTGCCATTCTTTTATTTTCTCTTCTTTTCCTTCTCCTGCTCATCTTTACCATATTATTTATTATTTTATGCACTTTTATCATGCAAATACTTGACAACATATTACTATTTCTGCATAAAGCACGCTCCACATCATACTCCACTTTGTGCTTATTATCAACATAGTGGCACTTGATGAGTGTCCGCTCTTTCCTGAAAACACCCTTTTAAACTGGAAAGGCTTATTTGCGGTAGACTTGTCGATCAGTGGTGCAGTCGACGAT
>AWOL01S0154609.1:550-10666 GCA_000715115.1 Nicotiana otophora
TACAAGGACGAACTCTTATATGCATGGTACCTGACCTCATCCAATTCATTCAAGTGTGCAACCAGCAAGTTAGCGGCTACATCCAAATCAAGATTTCAGTTTCTTTAAAGCCCACATTTCCTTGTTCTTTAGTTACATCGGAAGATGGCAAGCTTTCCCGAACACTAACCGGTATGGAGACATTACGATTAGTGTAAGGCCCCGTAAATATTTCCTAAAACCCGGGGTTTCATAGTGCTGAGGTAGGCGTATGTACTAATGATCACAGTACAGACTTTTTGTGTTGAACCGTGCGCTGGGGAGTGGAAGGAAAATGTTTGGCAGAATAGGGCATTTCTGCAGCCCATTATGCGGTCGCAGAATGGCCGCATAGTGAGGCAGTCATTTGGGCCATTTTTGGATGTCATTTCGCGACCCATTATGCGACCGCAAAATGATTTTGCATGCCGCATACTGATCGCATAAACAACATAGAAACTTTGTGGAGGGAGGTTCTGCGGCGCATTATGCGACCGCAGAAGAGGTCTGCGGACTGCATAACGGCCGTAGAGTAGGGCAAACCAGCCTAGTTCCGGAGGGCCATTTCGCGGAATGCAGAAGCAATATACGGTCGTATATGCGACCACAGATCCCATTTCGGAGTTTAATTTTGGGGTTTTATAACCCGACCCCACTTTGTGATTTAGACTCTATGGATCATTTCTAAAGGGAGGACTTGATATTTTGAGAGAGAGAAAGGGCTCTATAGAGGGAGAGAGTTCCTCAATCAATTATTCCCCAATTCTTACTCAAAAGCTCAAAAGAATGAACAAGGGAAGCACACTAGGTCATCGTCCTAGATGTACAATTCTACACCCAATCTCTTAATTTCGAAATTTTACTAGAAATGGGCAATTAGTAAGATAATTCATGGATGTGTATCTTGCTCCATCACGATGACCACCATATGGCGAAGAATGGAAAGCACCAAGAATATCGCCTTGCTCTTCTAGCGTTACACACATTCTAATCACCCTATCCGTACAAATCCGAAAAAGCTATGGTTCATCCCAAAAATAAATCGATGTTGAGCTTCTTCCTTTCGTTTGAAGAGAACTCATCCGGAAAGATTCCACTCACATGAAAATTTGCCAAGTCTGCAAACCACGACACGTCTTTTATAGAAATTGCCAAACGTTTCTCATCGGGGAAGGAGTCATTGATTTCAAGGCCATCATGTGGCCTCCCCTCATTCTCCAAACGAGACAAATGATCTGTCACTTGGTTTTCACTACCTTTCCTATCTTGAATATAAAAATCTAATTCTTCCTACAAGACTACCGATCTCATCAACCGAGATTTAGAATCCTTTTTGCTCATAAGATAGTAAAGCTCCACATGATCCTTGTGGACAATAACCTTGGCACCCATCAAGTACGGGCAAAACTTCTCAATGGAAAATACAATAGCAAGGAGCTCTTTCTCCGTACCGGTATAACTGACTTGTGCACTATTCATCATTTTACTAGCATAGGAAATCGGATGAAAAACTTTGTTAATACGTGGCCTCAAAATAGCCCCAACCACTACGTCACGTGCATCACACATTAGTTCAAATGGCAAACTCCAATCTGGAGCAGTAATCCTAGGAGTAGTTGTCAACTTGAGCTTCAACAGTTCAAAATCCCTCATACAATCATCTTTGAAATGGAACTTGGCATACTTCTCAAGGAGCTTGCACAAACCAAAAGGCAGCCTCTTGAAATCAAAAGTACCATAGGGACATGTAAAGGTTGTTTACTCTTGATCTTCTGGAGCAATTAGAATTTGGTTGTAGCTCGAGTACGCATCAAGAAAATAATATAAAGCTCGGCTGGCGAATCTATCTAGCATTTGGTCTAAGAAAGGAAGTGGAAAGTGATCCTTCCTTGTAACGTTTTTGAGCTTACGATAATCCATACAAACCCTTCAACCGGCCACCATTCTTGTAGCAATAAACTCATTCTTATCATTGGTAACAACTTTCGTGTCCCCTTCTTTGGGACACATTGAACCGTAGAGGTCCATGAACTATCAGAGATGGGGTAGACAACCCCGGCATCTAACCACTTGATAATCGCTTTCTTGACAACATCTTGCATAGCCTCATTGAGTCTTCTTTGATGTTCAATGGATGGTTTAGCACCATCCTCAAACATGATCTTATGCATTCAAAAGTCGTGGCTTATACCCCGAATATCCGCCAAAGTCCACCCAATAGCCTTCTTCCTCTTTTGCAATGCCGCCAATATGGAATCAACCTACACATTAGTCGAACAAGAGGAAAACATAACCGGTAGTGCATAGTTTTATTGTCCCATTCCTTGGAAAGAATTCACACATTACATGAAACCATCCATTTCATCATCCTTAAAGTTGAGCAAAATGGTTTCCAACATATGACAAACGTTGGTTGTAGCAGTTGTATCATCTACAATAATATCGGTCACTAAATCCACAAAAGAACACACCTCATTGATATTTAGTTGCCGCATAGACTTACACACATGGAATACCACTTGCTCATCACCAACCTTGTCATGCTCTAAACCTGGGCCTTGACGTAACACGACACTCGATGCCTGACTACATGTGAGCANACACGTTAGTCGAACAAGAGGAAAACATAACCGGTAGTGCATAGTTTTTATTGTCCCATTCCTTGGAAAGAATTCACACATTACATGAAACCTTCCATTTCGTCATCCTTAAAGTTGAGCAAAACGGTTTCCAACATATCACAAACGTTGGTTGTAGCAGTTGTATCATCAACAATAATATCGGTCACTAAATCCACAAAAGAACACACCTCATTGATATTTAGTTGCCGCATAGACTTACACACATGGAATACCACTTGCTCATCACCAACCTTGTCACGCTCTAAACCTGGGCCTTGATGTAACACGACACTCGATGCCTGACTACATGTGAGCGCGCAAACCAACTGCTGGCTGAATCAACTTGTGATATCATAACATACTGAATGCGGAAGAAAAACTAACACATGTTGATATACTGAAAGTCTGAATTATATAAATCAAAAAGTGGAATGACTAATATGAGTCTAAAACATATATGTAACCAACATTGCTCAACATGAAAAGCCTGCGACTCTATCTAACTGAATCTAATATATGAAGCCTCTAATAAAGTACTGAAAACATTGACTGTCTGTAAATACTGAAAGACTATAAAGTAATGGTAATGCCCCAGAAAAACTAGGGCTCACCAAATAGCTGGTGCGAGGATCCTAGCACTATAAATCGTCAACCTGTAAATCATTTTCTGCATCGTGAGATGCAAGCCCTAGGCAAAAGGGACGTCAATACATTTGAATTACACTAGTAAGTAAAGCATTTGAAAGAAAGAACTGTAAATATTGAAACTAAAACTGAGATGACAATTGAGAACTGATAACGGATTACAGAAATGATAATTGCTGAAACTAAAACTGAAATGATAACTGATAACTGATAACTGAAATGGTAATTGATAACTGATAACTGAACAAAGGAAATAAGGATATGAATACTCCCTCTTCTNAAAACTGAGATGACAATTGAGAACTGATAACGGATTACAGAAATGATAATTGCTGAAACTAAAACTGAAATGATAACTGATAACTGATAACTGAAATGGTAATTGATAACTGATAACTGAACAAAGGAAATAGGATATGAATACTCCCTCTTCTGAATGATGAACCACCTATTTATCTGAATAAACTACGGCCTTGGGCCCAATATATATGTGCACAAGCTACGGCCTCATGCCCAAGCATACGTTTACAAAACTATGGCCTCAGGCCCAAAAATCCATAAAGCATAAACTATGGCCTCAAGCCCAAATAGGCATAAAGCATAAACTACGGCCTCATGCCCAAACATACATAAAGCATAAACTATGACCGCAGGCCCAAATACAAGTGTTCAACATTTAGGAATTTAAATTCAGGAACTGAGAATCATACTGCAATAAGTGATGCTGAAATACTGAATCATACGGAGTTACACGATACTAGAATGTTGAATAGGATTAGATTGAGAAATGTATTCATGAACTGATATGCATTATCTCCGAATATCAACTCTAATGAGGAAACTACTTCATAAAGGTAGGGTCTCGATAGATAAGATTTATTGTAAGGGCCAAACGGTCTAAATGAACCGTGCCCACGTAGATTACTCGAGCCCTGACATAAAACATGTATGTATGTATGACTGTTTTGATTGAGAATAAAGAGAAGTACATTCCTTGCAATCATCTTATGTTTGAAAATTTTTCCTCTTTATATCCCTTAGAGAGCTTCATACTTTCGAAAATAATAAGCCCAAGGGCAATACATAACCGGAATCCAAACGACCACTCCCTCACTTGGGGACTGCCGCCCAACTCAAACGGCCCAAGTCACTCGGCCTCAGGGGCAAAAGACCTAATAGGAAACTCCCCGGTTTCTAAAGGTCACGTCCACCTCACTCAGGGACTGTTATCTCGGGCAAGACTGGATAACTTGGCAAAAAACAAGCCCAATGGGCAGCTCACGAACTAAAAGGCTACGACCAAATTAACATGGCTCGGATACGTTCGAAATCCGTAACAAAAACTAGGCCTTTGAAAAAGAAATGTTATTACAACCGGTTCTAAATGCTACCCTCGGCAAACTATAATTTGAGTTACTTACTTCTGGAGAAAGTTCCCCAGTAATAATGAACCCCCGAGATGCCTCAAAATAAAATAATGTAAAGTCAGGCTTTGTCTGAACTTACACAACCTAATTTATTTTATGTTAAGGTATTCCGACCTTTGTGAATATAAGTAATAAATCAAAGAAAAGATTTGAGAACCGAAAGGGGAAGAAAGCCTTATATACATAATAATTCTTTTTTAGCCGAAAGTGGCCTGGTCTTCATCGGAGGTAGCATCTCCATCCTCGGGATCTTCCCTGTCTTCGGACTCGCTTAAGATCTTAGAATCTTCCTCAGGAAAGGCTAGCTTTCTGTTACATCCCGTACTTTAATATTAGGATAAGTCGTAGTAATCCATATGAGCTTGAAGGGATTAAGACCATTCATGAGATTATAGAGGATTTGTCACTATGTTATTATAAGACCCCGTAAGTTTAACAACCTTGATACCGTTATATACATTNATAAGACCATGTAAGTTTAGCAACCTTGATACCGTTATATACATTTGATATTGTATTTTGAGTGGAATAGTTTTGTAAAACAGTTTGAAAAATATGATTTTATATAATTATTAATATTACTACTTTCAATTATACTCATAATATGAGAAAGTTTATGAGATTCTTTTTATTGTAAAGATAGAAATTATTTTCTCACGAGAAAAGAAGGATATCTTTTTTCCATTTAAAGAATTAATTGTACGAAAATTTGTACTCTTTATATAAAATTATGAAAATTAGAAGTTGAGAAAATATATGTATTCTTGCATGGATGTTTTAATGAAATAATAGTGTATGTATTGATTTTATATGGTACCACATGACCATGATAGTAGGGTATATATAAAGTGTGTTAAAAGTGGGTAGTATTTTAAGTAATTTGAGATAATTGGTTAATTAATGATTTTGGTGGAATATTAGTTAGTTAGTTATAAAATTTTAGATAAGTCTTGAGCCCCCCCCCCCCCAAAACGTGGAAGCCATATAATAGTCATTAGATGACTCTTAAATGAAAATTGCAAGATGGCACTTTGAGAGAGTTTGATACCTAAGTCATCACTTTAATAGGAATTCTAACATATTTTACGTCAATATCAAAAATTCTCTTGGAGTTCTTTAACACATGAAAAGAGAAAAGTTTAACAAAGTGTAGATTAAATTAAATTTCACCATTAGAACTCAGGTCATACGAAGAAGTTGTGATAGAAATGCTAGACCACACTTGACCATTGTCATTTCTATCCCTCTTTTCAACTTCTTCCTTTTATTTTCTTCCTTTTCGGGTAGGAAATGGCTAGAGTAATATTTCAACACTTCTAATTAGAATGTGTAGGTATTAGAACTGGCCTTTTTCCAGTGAACAGTGAGAAAGTATGATAAATATAAAGGCATCTGCCTCAAAAACCCTACTCCCAGATAACACTTACTAAAATGGCTTGTTCTTCCTCATAAAATGGTTGGCGATTTAGTAACGTGACATTTCTGTATCAACAAGGATTCGAGCAAGAATATCATACGGATATTTCCCTACTCCAGTATGTTAAGGCTATCCCTTCTTTCCGTTTGGAATGATCCAAGTAACGATACACAAACGTAATGTTATTCCATAAGTGGTTCTACTCTTAGTAGTTAATGATGTCTATGTTATTCATTCCTGTAAAGTGATATTCAAGCATGTCTAAGCAGATTCCTAAATCTCTATTGAGGTATTTGATAAAGATGTTAATGGTTATAATATAGTGATACACGCATCTTCATGCATATTCATTTACCATCGTGCTATGACAGGTCGTGAAATTACCACCGGTCGAGCAGTTATGTATCATTATTTACTACCGATTGGGCAGACATGCATATTCATTTACAACCGAGCTACGACCGGTTGGGCAGTTACATATTTACCATCAAGTTACGGCTGGTTGGGCAGTCATGCATATTAATTTACCACAGTGCTACGACCGGTTGGGCAGACATGCATATTCATTTAACACAGTGCTACAGCCGTTTAGGCAGTTACATATTTACCACCGAGCTACAGTCGGTCGGGCAATCATGCATTTACCACCGCGTTACGGCCGGTCGGGCAGCTACCACTGATCAGTTAGGCAGTCATGCATCATACGATATGGATAATAATCTTAAAGAGAAGCATTGTATATATATATGAGTATAATAAGTATGCATATACGGTGGCACTTCAGAGATTCGGGTTGATTCTTATATGTCTTTAATTAATTTTTACTTATTGTTATATTTCAGTTCTGCCTTACATACTCAGTACATTATTCATACTGGCGTCCTTTGGTTGGGGACGCTGAATTTATGCCCACAGGTATAGATAATCAGTTTGACGAGCCCTCATAGTAGACGAGATTGGCATTCAGCAAAGGATCGGTAAGACTCCACCTCATTCAGAGTGCAGCCGAGTCTATGAGTCATTGTTTCAGAATTTGGCTAAAGACTTATGGGTAGGCCGGTACCCTGTCCCATTTGATGTCAAATAATCTTAGAAGCTTTGTAGACAAAGGTTTATTTTGTACAGAATTTCAGAGGCCTTGAAGGCCCATATGTATTCCTGTTTTAATAAAAATAGTTCAGTGATACAGTGTTGCCCACTTATAGTTATACATTATGAGTTGTGGCCATGTTGGCCCATGATAGTTACAGAAGAAAAACAAATGAGTTACACAGTGGTTCGCTCGGGCCAGCACGACACCGGGTGCCATCCATGCCTCCCTAGGTTCGGGGCGTGACACTTTCGGGTCCTGTCTTCCTCTGCTTTGGCATTCTAGATTTCGGCCAGGACATCGAAGCCTTGAGCATGAACTCCCTCGAGGGCGTACCTTCGAGCCTGCCATCTTTCATGATCCACCATAGTCTTGGCCTTCGCCTAGATTGCCTCGACATCGACTTTGAACTGGGCCACATTAGCATCGGCTTTGATGTTTGCCATGGCCACCTCAGATCTATCCATTTCGAGTTCATTGGCCAAGTTTGCATTGTCAAAAATAGCCAAGTCCAATTGATATTTATGCTCCTCGAGTTTCTTGACCTGCACCGAGGCCTTCTCTTTTGCAGCTTGGAGCTGGGTCTCAGCCGACTCTAGTTGTGCTTGGTCAATTTCCTTTTTCGAGGCTAAGATGTCCATATTCTTCTTGAATTCTTTAGCTTCAGCTTGTATCACATCTACCTATGTCTTGAGCTGCCCGATTTGTTCAACACTCTATCAGGCCTACAGGATCGGATCGTTAGTTACTATCTCTAATTCATCTTTACCATCGTGAAGCACTCGAAATACCTGCTCAGCCATCTTTATATGCTCATTCTGAGCCTCTTCTAAATCGGCCCAGAGCTTCTCACTTAGAAGCTTGTAAGTATCCCCCGTCTTGGTGAGTTCTTAGACCTCAGCCTCGTGCTCTTCCCAGATTCTGAAGAAAGCCTCATGATCCAACACCGAAGCCTGCAATCCCAAAGAGAGATGTTAGAATTATTTACAACATCAAGTTGAAAATAAATAATGAAGTGAACCTCGAACTTACCCGATTCAAAGCATGTTGGGCCTCGTTAAATAGGCAAGGAGCCTCTACCACATTCATCATGGCTTGGTCTTCCTCGGTCACCAAACATTTGTGGTAGCTTGCAACCCCCACGGGGGCATAGAAAACATGGGCATCCTCGGGGACAGAAAATGTTATCGATTGCCTGTGGTCGGGGTTAACACTTGGGGCAGGGAATCGATCCACAAGTTTTGGGCTCAATGAAGACCCAGTAACGCTGGATGACGGTACCTTATTTGGCACCGGTATGTCACCCAAACCGATAGAACCTTCGGAAGCTGTAGATTCGAGGCCATCAAAAATGTTATTGAAAGGATCGGCTGCTCCTTGCACCCCTTAGACAAGTTTACCCTTCAACACCTGAACCTCGTTAATCATAGAATCCATAAATGAGGGCGACCCAGAAATGTGAATCACCCCAGGCACCACTTTGGGTATGTTGTCTTCTGACTGGGACATACCGATCACACTTTCTTTTCAACCTCACTGGCTCGCGCCAAATCGGTCTCGACCCGCTTGGGGACTTCAGCCATTGTCTATACTATGACCTCCATGGCTCGAGGCATCTCGAAGCCGCATCTTACTCAGGCCACCACCTTAGAATCTTCTTCTTCCTCGGACTCGTCCCATAACTGATTGAGTGAGTCCTATGAGAGTTCTCGGGCAACAGTTTGTTTGGGCTTATACGCCAGCCGCTTCTTTGGTCTCTTCTTTTCATAGTCGTAGGAAATCAGGGCTTTTCTTTTCCCCTATTCTTTGACCAATTTTGGAGCAGGTAGATTGGCATATATATAATCATCAGCTGATGGAGGCCTCTTCCCGATGTCCTTTGGTAAACCTGCAAAATAAAAACATAACAAATCTTGGACTGATGAAAAAACGAAATGATATCAGGTGTATCTGGGAAAAGCTCTTACCATGATTGCGGGCCTTTTATCGACCTTTCGATAATACCATCCAAGCCCGCTCGGAATACGGACTGTGTACACAAGGCCCACCCATTCCTTATGTTCAGGAACTACGTCCGGCATCTGGGCCATATCTGCAACACCAAAAACATCAATGAAGAAATATATAAGAAGGAAAACAACGAGATTGAACCTTCAAAGCGAAACACTACTTATGTTTCATGTTCCATTTCTTGGGAAATGGCATGTCTTCAGCAGGGATCAGGTCCGAAGTCTTTACTCGAACAAATCGGCTCATCCAACCTCTGTCACGAGCTTCATCTATGCTCGAGAACTGAGCCTTACTAGCCCGACGAGCAAGTTTGATCAGCCCGCTTGATAGAGTCGGGGACTGTAGAGGAACATAAGGTGGTCTAGGGTAAAGGGACATCCCTCGATTTTGCTTACAAAAAGTCGGAGAAGAATCACTATTCTCCAGAAAGAGGGGTGGATCTGGCCAAGAGTCACATCATCCCTCTTGCAAAAGGCAATGATGATAGGATCTAAACGACCCAACCTTAAGGGATAAGTGTAAACACTTAGAAAACCCTCCACTTGGGTAGTGATCGATTCCTCGGGCGAAGGAACCACCACATGCTTATTGACCCCGTTGCAGTCCTCTATAACCTTGGTGAGGAGATCCTCGGTGATTGAGCATATACATATCAAGACCAGCTCACATTGGCCTGGTACTAAGGAGGTCTTTTCAATCTTAAATTCGGTAACAGTGCGGCACCTTACCGGAACAAATTCCTTAGGGTGAGGCTCCGTCGCACCCCCACCACCGGCGGATCACGATGAATAAGCAGCCTCCATTTGTAGTACAGTCTTAGAAGTGTTCTCCATTAAAGAACATGAGGAAAGAGAATTAAGATGGTATGCGATTTGATGAAAGTTTAAG
>AWOL01S0154611.1:696-40287 GCA_000715115.1 Nicotiana otophora
TATCAATTATAGAAGAAAATTAGAGAGAGATTGTGATAGATTGATGATTTTGTAAGAAAAAATGAAAGAATGATGGGGTATTTATAGTTGAAAATAGGGAAAAAGTGTAATTATAAAAAGTTTGGGATTAAAACAAAGTTGGAGGGGTTAAATGACTATTTTATAAATAGCCAACGGCTATATTTGTTTTTTTTGTTTTTAAAAAAAATAATCGTTGGGACCGTTTGAGCCCTAAGGAACCGGGCCGATCCCGAGCCCTGACGGGCTAAACGGTCCCGGATCTGAAGGGCACAAATCATAGAACCGACCCACAAGATCACCCTAGGCCCACTAAAACCGGATCAAACGGCCCTGGCCCGTTTAGCCCACGGTTCCGGACCTGGACCGCTCCATTTGCCACCCTTAGGCAATAGTGATGAAAAAGAGAGGAGGTCGCTTTCCTCTATATTTAGGGCCCAACGCGTCTTACACACGCCTAATGACATGGGCATCCACTTGGCAGTCCTTCTCTCATGAAATTTCCTATCTTGTCTTTAAGGATGCCTTTATTATCATTAAACTATTTCTGGCTAATTAATCAAAGATTGAATAGAGAGAAAAAAGAAATTCTAGATCCGAAGTTCTTTATCCGGTAATGGGTCTCTACTTTACTCCCTCCGTTCCAGTTTATTTGAACTTATTTTCTTTTTGGTTCGTTCCAAAAAGAATGATCCTTTTCTAAATTTAAAAATAATTTAGCTTAAACTTATAATTCTATCCTTAATGAGAAGTTTTTATACTCACACAAATACTCTCGACCAATTTTTGATTTGTTTAGGACCACAAATTTCAAAAGATTTTATTTTTCCTTAAACTTCGTGTTCAATCAAATAAGTTCACATAAATTGAAACGAAGAATAATATAAAAAAATATATATATCAAAGAATTAAAAAAGGAAACAATTGAACCATTAATTAATATTAGTCTTTAAAAGAAAAGGAAAGAATTGTAACCTTTGCTATTCTTTACACAAACGCAAAGTCTTCTCGCGTGGTTCCTCATATGCTTTTACCATTCCCCTCCTATATATAGACACAAACCCCGTATTTTCATCATTACCCAAAACCCACCACTACAAGTCTTCTCTTTCTCATATTCTTCTTTCAATCAACGGCAATGGCTGCTACCAACAATGGCAACAACAACAATAACCCCGTTTCCAAGCCTTCCCTTTATCTTCAGGACATGGACGAGGTCCAGAAAGTGTTCAAACGGTTCGATACTAACGGAGACGGCATGATCTCCGCCGACGAGCTCTCCGGTGTCATCAATGCCCTTGGATCTGATACATCTCCCGACGAAGTCGCTCGTATGATGGACGAAATTGATACCGACAGAGACGGTTACATTAACCTCGATGAATTTGCCGAGTTCTGCAAGGGTGACGTTAATGGCGTCGGTGACGGCGGCGTTAAAGAGCTTCGTGAAGCCTTTGACCTCTACGATCAGGACAGTAACGGCTTGATCTCCGCCGCTGAGCTCCACCAGATCCTGATTCGTTTGGGCGAAAGCTGCTCGGTTCAGGACTGTACCAAAATGATCAGCTCCGTCGATGCTGACGGCGACGGTTACGTTAACTTTGATGAGTTTAAGAAGATGATGACCAACAGCAAGTAGGCCCTGGGTTTTTATTTTTATCTTTGTTTACTTTACTCCCCTTTTAGCGGCTGATAAAGGTGAGGGCGCACGGATTGTAGTGCGTCCTTTGGTAGGGTATAGTTTCTACTTCTAACTGATGCTAGACGGAGAAACTGTAAGTAAACCTTAGGTTGACGACGTTAACAGTATACGTAGTGGAATCTGAATTCAGTTCTTGATCTGTTGTTAATGAAATTTATTTTTTATCTTTCTGTTTCTTCGTTTATTGTTAAATTAAAGTAAGCTTTACATTTTATAATCTTCTCCTATAAGGTAATAGAAAATGCAAGGAGAAATAGTTTTTAGTATTGAACCTAAATGATTTGTTTTATACTTCAATTACCTTACAAATTTGAACTGTCAATGTTTTTTCTCACAATAAACACATCTATGTTTCACATGCTCTAGAGTCCAAATAATTATTCAACTGTAATGTAATAAAATTAGCATTACTTTAAATTTATACCTTATAGTTTTGAACTATCCAATAAATAGGAGAAGAAATTAGGGGAGTGCTATTGCACAAAAAGATACGTGTCAAGTACTACATAATAATAATAATAATAAATTTAGTACTTTAAGATGATTAATGCACAAGAAAAGGACACAAGCTGCAGACAACTTGCTCTAGAGATCAAGTTTGTGATGTAGACGTTTTCCTTATGAAACAGTGATGACTTTATGTAGTAGCCGAGAAATGTCTAGCCAGTTTAGCCAAGCTATTTTTTGGCTTAAAAAATTATTTTTTTCTAAAGTTAATGTGTTTTGACCAAAATTTTCAGGATTTGTTTTTTTAAAGTTGCATATTTGACCAAAGTTTTCAGGAAAAAAAAATATTTTTGACCAGAAGTAATATCTAGAAAGTTTGCCCAAACATTTAGATGACCGAGAAATGTGGTCGCGAGCAATTAAAATCTCTTGGGGCGGTGGTATGTCTGTACATATCATAACCTCACACTATTGCGAGTTAGGTACAATTTGAACAGTTACCTATGGCACATGAAAAATATTCCGTATAAATCATTACATAATGGTAAATTATTTTTAAATAAGGAAAGAGGTCATTCTTTTTGGCACTGACTAAAAATGAAATAGTTTCACATAAATTGAAACGGATGGAGTATATGAATTATGATCCATTCTGTCCAATTAGATTAATTGAGGTTGGGCCAAGAAAGAGCTTAGGTGAGTACACCTTCTGCCATCATTATCAAAAATGCAGATCAAACAATTATAGTTTCAAACACTGAGTGTAACCAATTAAACAAAGTAGGAGGAAAAAATGAAACAAATATGAGTGTAATGAGGTGAACAAATGCAGTGGATGATGACTGGAACGACGTCAAAAGAATGCATATGTTTTTGGACATTCTCGGGAAGACGAGTTGGAGATTATGAGTGCGTCAATAAAGAAGGCATGATAAAGATTCATGGGTTAATTTGGGTTGGGTTCGAAATTAGAAAATGAAGGTGAAAACCAGATATCGAGCAGGTCAAAAGTGACGCCACAATGGAAATTAGAAACTATACCAGTCATCCAATCCGTGAATATGTAGAGGGGTTTTATGGATTACATGATTTTTGTCGCACCTCCTTTTTTTCCGAAGGATTGAGAAGTTTTTTCAATTAAAGTGACATTAATCGAAATGAGATTATTTATTTAATTCAGAGTCGCCACTTGAAATATTTGTTGTGGTGTCCCAAGTCACCCGTTTATTTTAGAATCTCAAATCGAGGAAATTGACTCTATTTATGGTCCGCGAATACAGAAGATCGGGTAATGAATTTTATTAACCCGGGAGAAGGTGTGAGGCACTCTCGAGTTCCGTAATTTTAGCACGATCGCTTAACAATTAATACTTGGCCTAATTATCTCACTTATTAAATATTTTAAACCTATTGTGCATTTTACCTTTTGACCACTTTTAATTATTTTGCTTAATCGCTTTTAGTATTTATGAAATTTATTTGAACAAGCTACGATGTCGTACACTTGTCGTTTTGGTACACATT
Source organism: Nicotiana otophora (assembly GCA_000715115.1). Classification (NCBI taxonomy): domain Eukaryota; kingdom Viridiplantae; phylum Streptophyta; class Magnoliopsida; order Solanales; family Solanaceae; genus Nicotiana; species Nicotiana otophora. The sequence goes on from AWOL01S0154611.1 coordinate 4,388, forward strand.
GCAAACCGCGCCACATAAAACGTACTCGCGATTTACAACATGTTTATTTTTATTATTATTTAAGTTATGGTCAAGTCGCGTGAAATGCGCACTTGAATTGGGGTTTACGTATCATGACTATGTCACAGAAACCGTACTCACAATCACGATGATTTATTATTAATCGCGCCTAAAGCAAGCTACGATATTCGAATATTATTCAATTACTAATTTTGTATTGATGATTGTGGATTTAAATTACAACCACTCAATGATCGGATAGCTATCAACTGGACCCTTCGGACCTCAAAAAACTCTAGCGGAAAATCTCAACTTGCAACCTCAATCGACCTTGCAAAACTGATGATTTGGTGGCTATTTTTGGAGCCTTTTTTTGGGTTAATAAAGGCTCAAAAGTGGTCAAGGGCTGTGGCTTTGGGATGGTGAAGCTGCTGGTTTTTTCGAAAGAAAGACGAAGAAAGAATGACACGAATAGAATTTTCCTTACCGTAGAAGAAGCAAAAACATTTCTCTCCAAATCCCTCCCCTCTCTTTTTTCCTTTCTCTCTCTCTTTTTATCCTCACATTTCTCTTCTATTTATAGAAAAATTTTCGAAATTTTCACATTTTTTTATTTTATTTTTTATTTTATTATTATTTTTTAATTAAAAAGAATTCTCACTTCCCATTTTTCTTCTTTTTTTAAAAACATATTCCTCACTTTCCTTTACTTTTATTTTTTAATTTCCCATTTTTTACTTTTATTATATTTAAATTTCCATTTTTTTTACTTTTTTTTTTTATTAATTTCCACTTACTTTTACTTTTTTTTTTAAAAAAAAAAAAAATTCAGCTACCTTTACTTTTATTTTTTAATTCCAACTTTCTTTTACTTTTTATTTTTTTAAATTTCTACATTCTTATACTTTTATGTTTTTTTAAAATTTTCCACTTTCTTTTACCTTTTTATTAAATAATTTTTACCTACTTAAACTTTTACTTTTTAATTCTATATTTCTAATTTTCTTTTTTTTAATTCCCATCCGAATGTTTTTTAAAATATTTTAATTTTATTTTCCGGTTCTTTTAATTTATTTTATTTTAAAATAAAGAAAAAAAATAAAAAAATAAAAAAAATACTAATAGTAATAATTGATATTTTAAATTATTATTAATTTATACCCTATATATATATATATAATATAAGTGTAACAAAGCAAAAAATATATATATATTAAATGTCTGAAAATATTTACATAGTAGAAGGTGATAAAAATTTAAATATAGTAAAAAATTAGGTGCTCACAGTTGCCCCTCTTTGCTTGGAAACATGAAGAGTTTTGAGGCAAATACTAAGTGAGCCATGTGACTAATGTTTTGACCAAACTATTATTCAAAAGGAAAAAAAATAAAAGATAGGGTACAATCGAGTCCTGGTTTTGGACATCCTACATATCCCGGGTTCTAGGGAATCAGGTCGTGGGTAGTTCAAGGAGAATGGTGGAATAATGAGTTGAGGATTCGAGTGAGGTTCCGTTGAAGCTCCGGTCCGCGGTCTTGCTATTATATCAAAATAAAAAAGAAACTAAACAAGACTATCAGTTATGAGTTACAAGATTCTTATCTATGAGTCTTCTGAAACTTGATCTTGAGTCTTGACCGGTTCTTCATGCAGACTATGATCTAAACCTTGATGCTCGCTAGTTGTAGGTGCTAGTTCATTGTTCTATAGCTTCTTCTAATCAAAACGGGACTCCAATGCTCGTGGCTTCAGTCATGTCTTGAGCATTCCACATCTTTTTAACTGCTTTTGTATTTTGGATTCACTTATTTATTTATTCTTCTTTTATTTTTAATTGAGACTTCTTCTTTTGATCATCTCGAACCCAATGCCTCGAGGTAAAACCTACTCAGACACCAAAACAAACAAACGAACAAAATTTTTCTGTCCCAGTTTGAACTAGAAACATTTCGTGAGTTATTGTAACAAAATTATAAAATACTTTTCTATTGAAAGCAATAAAAGGTCGCGGGTGGTATACCCTGAAAAGATCATGCTGATTTCTTTTTGGAAGGTGTTCCTTTATTGTCAAAAGGATGTCTCAACTAAGGATTGGTGTACCTTATATTGGAAAAATGTGGCCAGGGAATGGTATACCCTATATTGACAATGATATCACGGAATGATGTACTGTGCATTTACGACAAATCAACTAGGGAGTGGAGACCCAATGTCTAAAATAACATCAACTAGGGAGTGGAGACCCTATGTCTAAAATAACATCAACTAGGGAGTGAAGACCCTATGTTGGAAAAGGCGACTAGGGAGTGGAGACCCTATGTCTAAAAAATAAAAATTAACTAGGGAGTGGAGACCCTATGTTGGAAAAGGCAACTAGGGAGTGAAGACCCTATGTCTAAAATAACATAAACTAGGGAGTGGAGACCCTATGTTGGAAAAGAGACTAGGGAGTGGAGACCCTATGTTGGAAAAGAGACTAGGGAGTGGAGACCCTATGTCTAAAATAACATCAATTGGGGAGTAGAGACCCTATATTGGAAAAGAGACTAGGGAGTGGATACTCTATGTCTAAAATAACATCAACTAGGGAGTGGAGATGTGATAACCCAAAAGGTCATCTTATATTTTAGAACTCGATTCCGTGCTCTTAAGCCTTAAAAATCTCATTTTTAACCTCCTCTATTTGCGTGCGCAGTCCGGGCGTATTTCCGAAAAGCTTTTATGTTGAAAATTGATGAAAATAAAACTTTTTGCCTTAAAAGTTGATTTTAGTGGAGTTCAGTCAATATTTTTGGTAAACGGGCTCAGATTCGTATTTTGACGTTTCCTGTGGGTCCTATCAAAATATGGGACATGGGCGTATGCCCAAAATCGAATTCGGAGGTCCCTAGCTCGAGTTATGAATTATTGATAAAAATTAAAAGTCTGAAATTTAATGGTTTTTAAGAATTGATTGATGTTTGGCATTGTTAGTACCGGATCCGTATTTTGGTTTTGGAGCCCGGTATAGGTTCATTATAGTATTTAAGACTTGTCTGTGAAATTTGGTGAGAAAGGGAGTTGGTTTGACGTGATTCAGACGTCCAGTTGAGAAAATAGAAATTTTAAAGTGTTCTTGAGAATTTTATTTGATTTGGTGCTGAATTCGTAGTTCTAGGTGTTATTTTGGAAATTTGATTGCGCGAGCAAGTTCGTATGATGTATTTAGACTTGTGTGCATGTTTGGTTTGGAGCCCCGAGGGTTCGGGTGAGTTTTGGATAGGCTACGGAGTGAAATGTGGACTTAGAAATGTTGCTGGTGTTCCAGCTCTGGTGTTGGCCTATGATCTCGCAATTGCTAGATCAGAGTTCGCAATTGCGAAGCCTGACAGTGTTGCAACTGTGATCTAATCATCGCAATTGCGAAGAGTAGCTGGGCCATACAGTCTTCGCAATTGCGAAGACTCCTTCGCATTTGCGGAGTTGGTCTGGGGAAGGGATTCTTCGCATTTGCGGGGAAAGGGGTCGCAATTGCGATCCTAGTTCCGTATTTGCAAACAAAATGTTCGCATTTGTGACAGAAGCAGAAATGCAACAGGTTCACATTTGCGATACCTTTCTCGCATTTGCGAGCTTCGCAATTGCGAAGCTCAGGTCACAAATGCGACATCTGCAGCTGATCAAAATAACTTTTGGACGGGATTTTTGATTCGTTTCCCAAATCTGCAAAACCTAAAACACAAGAGGCGATTTTCCAAAAATCATTTCTTTCCCGAATCATAGGTAAGTGATTCTAAACTAGTTTCTTTCATCTTTCACTACAATGGTTTTTCAAGATTTCAACCTAAAATCTATGGTTTTCGTGGTGGAATTAGGGGTTTTGGGTAGAAACTAGGGATTTCGGAAATTTGGGGATTTAGACCTCAAATTGAGATCGGATTCCAAAACTAATTATATATCCGATCTCGGGGGTGAATGGGTAAATGGATTTTAGTCCGAACCTTGGGTTTTAACCAAGTGGGTCTGAGGTCGATTTTTGACTTTTTGGAGGAAAGTTTGGGAAATTTAATTTTATGCAATGTATTTGATTCCTTTAGCATTATTTGATATTATTGAGTCGTTTTTGAATAGATACGAGTGGTTTGGAGGTGGATTCTAGAGAAAAAGTTGTAATTGAGTATTGAATGGCCTTCGGAGCGAGGTAAGTATCGTGGTTAACCCTGACTTGAGGGAATTAGGAACCTCAGATTATTTGCTATGTGAAATTCATGTGAGCGGCGTATACACGAGGTGACGAGTACCTATGCGCCGCCAATTTACCTGTTTGCCCGGTTTTATTTTCGTTTTTCTCATATTGTCTTTTCCTATGCCTAATTACTATGTGTTTAGACTAGTGTTGTTAAACTTATCGTCCTTATCATGTTTACGGATCTTATGGTGAAAATTGAGTAGTTATTTCAAAGTTAAGATTGATATTGTGGAACAAATGTTGAAGTAAGGCTTGTATTTGTTGTTAATTGTTCATTGCATTATGGTAAGGGAGAGTGTTAATGAACGAAGGGTGATGTCGTGCCATATTGTGAGTGTTAATGCACGAAGGGTGATGCCGTGCCATATTGTGAGTGTAAAAGCACGAAGGGTGATGCTATGCTATATTGTGAGTGTAAAAGCACGAAGGATGATGCCATGCCATATTGTGAGTGTAAAAGCACGAAGGGTGATGTCGTGCCATATTGTGAGTGTTAATGCACGAAGGGTGATGTCGTGCCATGATATGAGAGTTAATACACGAAGGGTGATGCTGTGCCGTTTTTATTGATTTTATGGTGAGATTGATAGTAAAAGCACGAAGGGTGATGTTGTGCATTTTCCCTTTACTGTATTCACTGTTCCTGTTGATTCATAATGTATTGACTGTTCCAGTTATCATTCTGATGTAGTTCTTTAGCTCGTATTTCCCCCAGCATGTTTCCCCCTCCCGATATGTCCTGTTTAGCTCTTCATTACTATTATTTGTATATACACTGTTAAATTATACATGTTTATTTATAGGTGCCTTGCCTTAGCCTCGTCACTACTTCATCGAGGTTAGGCTCGACACTTACCAGTACATGGGGACAGTTGTACTGATACTGTACTCTGTATTTAGTGTGCAGATTTTGGTACCGGCTCGGGTTGATCGAGATTTTAGCTGTTGGACTCGCTATTCGGAGACTCAAGGTAGATCTGTCGGCGTTCATAGACCTTGAAGTCCCCGTCTATCCTTTTTGTTTTACTATTTATTTTATCCAAACAGGCGTATTTCTTTCAGGCTATTTCTTGTAGTGAATTCTAGATTGCTCGCGAATTGTGACTCCAGATCTGGGTGGTAGTAATTAATGAAGTTTCATTATATTATTCCACACTCATTATAATTCATCTTAGCTAATTGTTGTTAATTACTGAATGGAATAAGTACTGGTTTAAATGATTCTCTAACGTTGGCTTGCCTAGCAAGTGAAATGTTAGGCGCCATCACGGTCCCGACGCTGGGAATTCCGGGTCGTGACAAGTTGGTATCAGAGCACTAGGTTATATAGGTCTCACGAGTCACGAGCAAGCGTAGTAGAGTTTGAAGGATTGATACGGAGACGTATGTACTTATCTTTCAAAGACTATGAAGTTTAGGAACAATATCACTTCTTTCATCCCTTATCGTGCGTCATTGATTTAGCTTGAAATATATATCTCGTATTCCTTTGTATCCACTTGTATATGACATTTTGCACTCGGTATCAGTTGTGCATCAATAGTTCATGATGCCGCATATGGACTACGAGAGAGCTAGAGATGCTCAAACATTGCCTCAATGTGTGGTTCCCACCGAAGATGCGGGCGCATTAAGAGATGTGGAGGGTGCAATGGACCTTGGCATCTGGTTGATTTATACAAGCTGTGAAGGTTAATATTATGGATCATCGGGCGTGGTGAACTATGACTTCGCATCGAGTGGGGGAGTCCACTATCAATGGATGGATTGCGGGGTCATGTGTTATATCAATTTTGGCCTGAAATGTATATATGTGGTACTGAAAGGTTCCCAAAAATTTACACATGTTTAAGGCCTGGGATTTTGTAGAGGATAAGGTTGGGACTTACGGTATGTCTGCCTACTTAATAATCCTATACTTCAGTACCAAAGGAGTTAGCGAAATAATTTTATATTTACAGAAGGTCTAGTCGCGTGGATGTCATGGTTGCGGATTTTGGGGTGCTTCGGAGGAAGTACAGTGGTTGACGAGATTCTGGACTATGTGGGTCGTGCCAAGATTTGTCTGTATGGAGCTATACTTTTGTGATCGTTGTGTACAAATAGGGGTAAGGGTTACCTCTGAGAAGAATCGAAGAGTATGTTAAGAAATGGGTCAGCTCAACAGTGTTGAGTCAGCATAACAAAAGAGGAAATTGGCCTTGGGAGAGATAATTCTACACGGGTGTCCGTGGCAAGCCTATGAAGAGGGCAGACTAGCCAATTCAACACCGCCCACTTGGCCTAGTTCTCAGAAACACTTTGAAAGAGTTTGTTCCCGGACTCTCCGTAATGCATGGCGTATAGTGTTTGAGCGGTTGCATCAGGTCACCATGACGATGTCATAATATGCCATCGGGTTCAATAAGTTAGCCCGTCATATTCCTACTTTTCTTCATACAGCCAGAGAGCGAGTTCACAGACTCATTGAAGGACCCAATTATAATCGTAAAATTTTGTACGACTCGAGAACTACATGCTAATACTTCATTTCCGCTAGTGGTGGAAATTGACAAGATATTAGAATGTGTTCGGGGTGAGGAAAAAAAGGAAACTAAGGAGACCAAGACGTCTCGAGGTTTTTGGGGGATTCAGTAGATTCTACTCTGCATGTATAAATCATTATGGCGGGGGTTCGAGCAGTCGGCTAGCCTAGTACGCACATCGGATTACCCGGGGTGCTCTAGTAAGTTCATTTAATGCACCACCGACATGAGTTCCTACAAATAGTTATTCCAGTTATCTGGCACAGACTCAATATGAGCAGTCAAACCCGCAAAGGGGTTGTTATGAATACGGCGATACCAGGCACATCATGAGAAAATTGTCTCAAACTTGGGAGAGATATATTTCATCAAAGCACTCAAGCTACGTGCCCCATTGCAGTTACTACACCACCCACACGATCTGTTAGGGGTGGAGGACATGCGGGTAGAAAGCGTCTTAGAGGTGGAGACCCAGTTGTTGTTATATTTGTTTTATGGTATGTCTGAGGTCGCTACATCAGATGGTGTCGTTACATGTACGACTTCGATTTAATATAAAGGAATAATTTCCTTAACTTGATTCGGTTCTGAGTATCGAAACGAGTCCTCCTATTGTGCTTCACTTATGAATGAGCTTCGTGATTCTATTATTTACTTATGTGTTTACTCATGTTGGGAGATTCTATGGATATAACTACGCCTATCATTCCATGTTAGTCACTAATAAGAGTTGTGAGGCTAAATATGGCTTTCTGTTACCCATTTCGGTAAGTTTTGATGTAATGTCCGGATAATTAATTACAAATCGTGAATTATATGCCTACCGGTGTGGGGTTTATTATGTGTTGTGATTTGGTATAACCAAAATTATTTAAAAGAAGAAAATGGAAATTTTTGATTGGCACGATGTGCATATTACTTGTGATTCAGAACTGAGGACGAGATCCTCGCAGTTTAATATAAATTGATATGTTTAAACCGGGCTACGAGCTGCGGTTGAAGTTATATAAGGACGTGATCCTTTTGAGGAAAATTCTTGTGTTTAAGTTCTCCCTTGTGAAATTAAATTTGTACTATAGCAATAATAAGGAGTCATGCCTGTTAGGCTTATTTGAAGAAATTCTCTGTGCATACTTGCCAAATTTGTGTTGTAACTATTGAGTTTTAACCTACAAGGTAGGTGCCCGCCCATGTGGCGTTAAATGTGACTCGTTAATTCGGGTAAATAATTATGAGGTCTTCATGCTTCACATCTCGTTATCAGCATTGTGAACGGTTGAAATGACATTTTTGTTAACATGAAGTTAATTGACGATTCTGTAATTGATTATGAACAACTATTAAGATCAGATTGACCCAGAAGGGTGCCCTATTTATATGGTCAGACGAGTGTGAGTTGAGCTTTTAGAAGCTCAAGACCGCTTTGACTACAACACCAATGTTGGTATTACCTATAGGTTCAGGATCTTATACGGTGTATTGTGATGCATCTCATATTGGGCTTGGTGTAGTATTAATGCAAGATGTCAGGGAGATTGCATATGCGTCGCGGCAGTTGAAAGTTCACGAGAAGAATTATCCTACTCATGACTTAGAATTGGCAGCCATTGTTCGTGCGCTGAAAATTTGGAGGCATTATCTCTACGGTATCTCGTGTGAGGTATTTACCGATCATCGTAGCCTACAGTATTTGTTCAAACAAAAAGATCTCAATTTGAGGCAGAGAAGATGGTTGGAGTTGTTGAAAGACTATGATATCACCATTTTGTATCACTCGGAAAGGACAATATGGTGGTCGATGCTTTGAGTAGAAAGGCTATGAGTATGGGCAGCCTTGCGTATAATTCGGTTGGTGAGAGGCCATTAGCTGTAGAGGTTCGGACTTTGGCTAATCAGTTTGTGAGGTTAGATGTTTCAGAACCCAGTCGGGTTCTAACTTGCACAGTCGCTCGGTCTTCTTTATATGAGCGCATCCGAGAGAGACAATATGATGATCCTTATTTACTTGTCCTTAAGGACATGGTGCGGCACGGTGATGCCAAACATGTTGCTATGGGGAAGGATAGAGTTTTGCGAATGCAGGATCATATTTGTGTGCCTAATATGGATGAGCTTCATGAATTAATTCTGGAAGAGACCCACAGTTCCAGGTATTCTATTCATCTAGGTGCTAGCAAAATGTATTAAGATTTGCGGCAACATTATTGGTGGAGGAAAATGAAGAAGGATATAGTTGCATATGTAGCTCGGTGTCTGAATTGTCAGCAAGTTAAGTACGAGCATCAGAGACCTGGTGGTTTGCTTCAGAAAATACAAATTCCTGAATGGAAGTGGGAGCGTACCACTATGGATTTTGTTGTTGGGCTCCCACAGACTCAGAGAAAATTTGACGCAGTTTGGGTCATTGTGGACAAGTTGACCAAGTCAGCACATTTCATTCCAATGGCAGTTACCCATTTTCAGAGTGGTTAGCTAAAATTTACATTCGTGAGATTGTCCGCCTTCACAGTGTGCCCATGTCTATCATTTCTGATCGAGGTATGCAGTTCACTTCGTACTTCTAGAGGGCTGTACAATGTGAGTTAGACATGCGGGTTGAGTTGAGTACAACATTTCATCCACAGACAGACGGACAGTCAAAACGCACTATTCAGATATTGGAAGATATACTTCGCGCTTTTGTTATAGACTTTGGAGTTTCTTGGGATCAATTCTTGCCACTTGCGAAGTTTGCTTATAATAATAGCTACCAGTCGAGTATTCAGATGGCTCCATATGAGGCATTATACGGAAGGCGATGTCGTTCGCCAGTTGGATGGTTTGAACCGGGAGAGGCTCGGTTGTTAAGTACCGATTTGGTACAAGATGCGTTGGATAAGGTCAAGGTTATTCAAGATCGACTTCTTACAACTTAGTCTAGGCAAAAGAGTTATGCCAACCGTAAAGTTCGTGATATTGCATTCCTGGTTGGAGAAAGAGTATTACTTCGGGTTTCACCTATGAAAGGTGTAATGAGGTTTGGAAAGAAAGGCAAGTTGAGCCCTAAGTATATAGGACCCTTCGAAATTCTTAAAAGGGTGGGGGAAGTAGACTACAAGTTTGCATTACCACCTAATTTATCAGCGGTTCATTCGGTGTTTCATGTATCCATGCTTCGAAAGTATCATGGTGATCCGCCCCATGTGTTAGATTTCAGCTCAGTTCAATTGGACAAAGATTTGACTTATGAGAAGGAGCCGGTAGCTATTCTAGATCGGCAAGTTCGTCAGTTGAGATCAAAGAGTTACCCTTTAGTTCGAGTGTAGTGGAGAGGTCAGCCTGTTGAGGCAACCACTTAGAAGTCCGAGTCCGATATGCGGAGTAGATATCCCCACTTTTTCACCAGCCCAGGTACTTTGTGGAGAATGTGATGACCCAAAAGGTCATCTTATGTTTTAGAACTCGATTCTGTGCTCTTAAGCCTTAAAAATCTCATTTTTACCCTCATTGATTTGCGTGCATAGTCCGGGCGTGTTTCCGAAAAGCTTTTATGTTGAAAATTGATGAAAATAAGAATTTTTGTCTTAAAAGTTAATTTTAGTTGACTTCAGTCAACAGTTTTGGTAAATGGGTCTGAATCCGTGTTTTGACGGTCCCGGTGGGTCCGTATTGAAATATGGGACCTGGGCGTATGCTCAGAATCGAATTCGGAGGTCCCTAGCTCAAGTTATGATTTTTTGATGAAAATTAAAAGTATGAAATTTAATGGTTTTTAAGAATTGATTGATGTTTGGCATTGCTAGTACCGGGTCCGTATTTTGGTTTCGGAGCCCGGTACAGGTTCATTATAATATTTAAGACTTGTCTGTGAAATTTGGTGAGAAACGGAGTTGGTTTGACGTGATTGAGACGTCCAGTTGAGAAAATAAAAATTTTAAAGTGTTCTTGAGAATTTCATTTGATTTGGTGCTGAATTCATAGTTCTAGGTGTTATTGTGGCAATTTGATCGCACGAGCAAGTTTGCATGATGTATTTGGACTTGTGTGAATTTTGGTTTGGAGCCCCGAGGGCTCGGGTGAGTTTCGGATAGGTTACAAAGTGAAATTTGGACTTAGAAATGTTGCTGGTGTTCCAGCTCTGATGTTGGCCTCTGATCTCGCAATTGCTGGATCAGAGTTCGCAATTGCGAAGCCTGACAGTGTTGCAATTGCGAGCTACTCATCACAATTGCGAAGAGTAGCTGGTCCATACAGTCTTTGCAATTGCGAAGACTCCTTCACATTTGTGAAGTTGGTCCGGGGAAGGGGTTCTTCACATTTGCGAAGAAAGGGGTCGCAATTGCAATCCCAGTTCCGTATTTGCGAACAAAATGTTTGCATTTGCGACAGAAGCAGAAATGCAATTGTGAAGCTCAGGTCACAAATGCGACATCTGCAGCTGATCAAAATGACTTTTGGACGGGATTTTTGATTCATTTCCCAAATCTTCAAAACCTAAAACACAAGAGGAGATTTTCCAAAGACCATTTCTTCCCCAAATCATAGGTAAGTGATTCTAAACTAGTTTCTTTTAATCTTTCACTACATGTTTTTCAAGATTTCAACCTAAAATCTATGGTTTTCGTGGTGGAATTAAGGGTTTTGGGTAGAAACTAGGAATTTCTGAAATTTGGGAATTTAGACCTCAAATTGAGATCGGATTCCAAAACCAATTATATATCCGAGCTCGGGCGTGAATGGGTAAATGGATTTTGGTCCGAACTTCGGGTTTTGGCCAAGCGTGCCCGGGGTCGATTTTTGACTTTTTGGAGGAAAGTTTGGGAAATTTAAATTTATGCAATGTAATTGATTCCTTTAGCATTATTTGATATTATTGAGTCATTTTTGAATAGATACGAGTGGTTTGGAGGTGGATTCTAGAGGAAAAGCTGTAATTGAGTATTGAATGGCCTTCGGAGCGAGGTAAGTGTCGTGGTTAACCCTGACTTGATGGAATTAGGAACCTCAGATTATTTGCTATGTGAAATTCATGTGAGCGGCGTATACGTGGGGTGACGAGTACCTATGCACCGCCAATTTACCTGTTTTTCCAATTTTATTTCCATTTTTCTCATATTGTCTTTTCCTATGCCTAATTACTATGTGTTTAGACTAGTGTTGTTAAACTTTTCGTCCTTATCATGTTTACGGATCTTATGGTGAAAATTGAGTAGTTATTTCAAAGTTAAGGTTAATATTGCGGAACCAAATATTGAAGTAAGGCTTGTATTTGTTATTATATCTCCCTGTTGTTAATTTTTCATTGCATTATGGTTAGGAAGGGTGTTAATGCACGAAGGGTGATGCCGTGCCATATTGTGAGTATTAATGCACGAAGGGTGATGCCGTGCCATATTGTGAGTGTAAAAGTACGAAGGGTGATGCCGTGCTATATTGTGAGTGTAAAAACACGAAGGGTGATGTCGTACCATATTGTGAGTCTAAAAGCACGGAGAGTGATGTTGTGCCATATTGTGAGTGTTAATGCACAAAGGGTGATGTCGTACCATGATATGAGAGTTAATGCACGAAGGGTGATGCCATTGTTGGAAAAGAGACTAGAGAGTGGAGACCCTATGTCTAAAAATATCAACTAGGGAGTAGAGACCCTATGTTGGAAAAGTAGATTAAGGAGTGGAGACCCTATGTCTAAAAATATCAACTAGGGAGTGGAGACCCTATGTTGGAAAATAGGCTAGGGAGTGGAGACTCTATGTCTAAAACATCAACTAGGGAGTGGAGACCTAACTAGGGAGTGGAGACCCTATATTGGAAAAGCGACTAGGGAGTGGAGACCCTATGTCTAAAAATATCAACTAGGGAGTGGAGACCCTATGTTGGAAAAGCAGACTAAGGAATGGAGACCCTATGTCTAAAATAACTTCAACTAGGGAGTGGAGACCCTATGTTGGAAAAGAGACTAGGGAGTGAAGACTCTATGTCCAAAATAACATTAACTAGGGAGTGGAGACCCTATGTTGGAAAAGTAGACTAGGGAGTGGAGACCCTATGTCTAAAAACATCAACTAGAGAGTGGAGACCCTATGTTGGAAAAACGTCTAGGGAGTGGAGACCCTATGTCTAAAACATCAACTAGGGAGTGGAGACCCTATGTTGGAAAAGCGACTAGGGAGTGGAGACCCTATGTCTAAAATAATCATTAACTAGGGAGTGGAGACCCTATGTTGGAAAAGCAGACTAGGGAGTGGAGACCCTATGTCTAAAATAACATCAACTAGGGAGTGGAGACCCTATGTTGGAAAAGTAAACTAGGGAGTGGAGACCCTATGTCTAAAATAATCATCAACTAGGGAATGAAGACCCTATGTTGGAAAAGCAGACTAGGGAGTTGAGACTATATGTCTAAAATAACTTCAACTAGGGAGTGTAGACCCTATGTTTGAAAAGTAGACTAGGGAGTGGAGACCCTATACTACCATGATTTTGAATTTTCTTTCTTTTCTTTCTTCTCATCATATTGTTTTTAAAGAGAATGAGTAAAATGCGGGAAAGAATTTGGAGAAGACTTCCCTTTTTTGGAGTGGTTGTTGCTGCAGAGCTATTTCAGTCTCCGCGTGATTTTCTTTTTGGTTGCACCTGCTTCTTGCAAGGTTGCTTTGTATTACACATGTTTCCTGTGGTTCAAACAAAGAAATATTTGTCAGTTTGAAACGGTTGTTGGTTTTGCGGCCTTGAGTGCTTCAGGCTCTTGTTCTCGGCCCGTCTTCTTTGATGGTACTTTCAACTGCAATTGGTTGTTCCCTGAACACCGACTTCATTCCTGGCCCCGGTGAACCATTGGCTTTTCTAACATTTTACCATGACGGTTGGTTGCGTGGGACTTAACCTTTTTCAACTTCATTTTGCCTTTGTAGGCTTTTCACTTCTTTCCTCTAAATTTAACTTCAGAGCATTGGGGAACCTTTGGCTTTTCAAACTTTGGCAAGACGGTTAGCCACGTGGGACTTAACCTTTTTCAACTTCATTTTGCCTTTGTAGGCTTTTCACTTCTTTCCTCTAAATTTAACTTCAGAGCATTGGGGAACCTTTGGCTTTTCAAACTTTGGCAAGACGGTTAGCCACGTGGGACTTAACCTTTTCAACTTTATTTTGCCTTTTGGGCATCTGACTTTGCTTTTATTATTTCAAGAGTCTTTGACTTCGAGTCATCGACCATCATTGCCAGTCAGAGTTGACTTGATGCCCCTGCCGAGGCTGGGTGCCCTTTTGCATATTGGCTTGTATCAAATGAGAACCCTGTAAATCAGTTTTGCCATCCCTCCTTTGCCTTAGTTTGGAACAGAGTTAGACCAAAAGGGATACAAAAAAAAACAAACAATGGAATGGATAATGAATTTAGACAAGAGGTGTCTCTTTCGGGGAAGAGAAAGAAGGACTTATCTGGAGTACATGCGAACTTCAATGAACATGACATGCCTTTTGGACTGGATGCCTGATCTGTGTGAACCGTCCGACTCTCAGAAATTTATCACAACTTCTGCCTCGAAACCGAGAGACCTTGCCCAGGACTGTGTCGGTGCCAGTGACTGTGAGGATCATCTTTTCAATCAGTGGCGCTCTTTTACGGGTTTTCACCAGCTGACCTCTCTCATTTCTCTGCTCACCACCGCCTTATAGTACCCTTTGCGGGTTTTTACTAACAAGTCTCTCTCATTTTTATTTCTCTCATTTTGGTTTGCATCAGATCCAAATGACGATATCCTTCAATTTTGAATATTCTCGTTGATTGATCGGAAGGACTTGAAAAGGATTTGGGTAAATATGATTTGGATTGAATTACAACTTTGGAACCTTTTAGGCGAAACCATCGCCGAACCATTGTAACATCTGCTCCAGTTTTAACTTTTGGGGAAATGAGGATTTTTATTTGGTGTGACTGAACCACAAAGAGAGGCTGCCATGTATCCTTTCGCAATCAAGTCAAACGTAGTTTAAGGAACTTTGTTTGTTTTCTTTTTCTTCTGTTTTGTTTTTATTTTTCCTTTCCTTTTTCTCTTTTTTTTCATTTTTCATTTCATTTTCTTTTTGTATTTTTTTGTTTGTTTTTGTTTTTCTTTTTTAATAACACTTTCAGGTTCCAAAGAGGGTAATCAAAGAAAAGTAACCGACTCAAAGGGTTTGCAAAGGGTTAATAGTATTTGGGTAACGAGAATGAAAGCCTTCTTCATCCCAACCGCGAATATTAATGTTATATAAATGATCCAACATAATACATTTTGACTGCACCTGTATTGACAGTTGTTTCAGGGACATTTCCTTCGATGTGTCCCAAGTACGACGCTCTCTTATGGTGGTACTCTTATTGCAGTGTATGGACCTTTCCAATCTCGAGCCAATTTTCTTTTCGTTGTTCTGATTCTTTGTTTTATTTTTTTTAACCCTATCTTCATTGTATTCTAATTCTTGATTCATTATTTCGAAGTCCGACATCGTTTTAGGGTTTGGGCATGAAGTCTGCAAGCATGTCATGTTATTAAAATCTGCATTTAACAGAACTGAAGAAAGAATAAGAGAAGTGACAAAATTAAGAAAAGAGACATTCCTGGACAATGAAATATTATTAATTTCATTTGATGTTTTTGATTTTTGATTTTTTTTTGAATTTTAAAGATAGAAGGGTTTACATTGGAAAGTAAGACAATAAAGTAAAATATCCGGATCACACCCTGAGATATTCCGGACATAGAAAGGATAGCAAGATTGGCTACCAAGACTCCCGTCTAATCGGGAACTTTCAAGCTTGGCGATCGTTTTTTGGCTTTTCTTCTGTCTCGGCACTGGCTGTAAGGGCCTCAATGCCGTATCAAATTCCTTATCTCTCCAATTTCTGTTCATCAAACCCTCTGTACTATTCTGAACGGCCTGTGATGTGGCCTTAAAGGCAGCATGACTCAAGATTCTGCCCGTTTTTAACCCATTTTCTACCAACTCCCCAATTTTGATAACCTTAGCGAACAACCTACCCATAGCGGACATCATGTTCTGGAAGTAGTCTGCATTTTGGGCCTGTAGAAAGACCGCAACCATTTCTGCTTCGTCCATTAGAGGCTTTACCCTGGCAGCTTGCTTACGTCATTTGACAGCATATTCGCGAAAATTTTCCGCGGTTTTCTTTTTTAAATTGGACAAAGAGTTTCTGTCGGGAGAGATGTCCACATTATATTGGAATTGGCGGACAAAATCTCGGGTCATATCATCCTCTTGATCCATATATCACTCAAAAGTGATTCCAGTGAGGCTTTCTCCAAAATAGGCCATTAGCATCTCCTGTTTTCTACTAGCACCCCTCAGCTGGTTACAATACCGTTTCAGATGAGCGACCGGGTCTCCGTGCCAGTCGTACTTTTTAAATTTTGGCATCTTGAAGCCAACCGGCAAGTGAACATGGGGAAACATACACAGGTCGGAGTATGAGACACTCTTTTGGCCACTCAGACCTTGTATGTTTTTCAGACTTTGCTCCAGGCTCTTCATCTTCCGAGCCATTTCCTCTTGGTCGGGATTCTTGACAACCTTTTCTTGCCCCACCGAGAAGTCACATTGCGGAGGTTGAGTAAATGAGTATGGGGTCACATGTGTTATTTCTTGTTGAAACTGTGGACCCTGAAAGGTGAACATTGGAGGCTCAACATACGGCCGTGGTAAAGTTGGTTGTGCTGTGGTGCAGACTCGTGCTGCAGAGAACATTGCTGGCGGTGCCTTTGAAGCCGGCGCCTGGGGGCGAACCACAGAAGGAATTCCGGGACCGTTAAATGACATTGGAGGGTACCCACATGGGATGAACGGGTTGGGTACAGGGGCATTGGTAGCCTCACCTGACTTGGAGATCAACTCAGGGAACCTAGGGATTGCACTTGGCGGTTCCCTACCATTAGGTCAAGCGTCCCACATTTTCAATATACGGAGACGCAATATCCTATACTCTTCAGCAGCTGCTAATTCTGGTTGTGGAATAGCCGGTGCTGGGCTATCCTCAGGATTGATAATTGGTAGATAATTTTCGGAGGCCATAGGAACCTTTCCTTTGGATCTTGTAAAGTAAGGATGGGAAGCCAATTTACCAACAAAACCAACCACCTGAATAGAACATGGCTAATTTGCACACCCAACAACCTCGTCAGTTTGAGACATTTAACCGATAGGGAATCGCATATTGGTGATACAATATACCTGGAGGGAGGGCAACGTACTGGGAATACCGAAGCTTCACTGGCTTTGCAACTTGTCCGATCCTCGTTCTAAAATTAGGGTATGACTCTAACAGAAAAGAAGCCACGCGAAGCACACGCTTCCCAGAAGATTTAGAAGACTCAGAGAGAAGAAGAGTTTTCGTAACAGTTTATATACAGTTCACGGCAATATCAAAGCGGTAAAGAGCGACAATTAGTACATTAGTCTCAAACACGTAAAAAATCAGATAATAAACAAAATTCAAGTATAAAAGTCATCTAAGCTCGAATTCTGAACCATGAACCAAAAGTTATAGGTTCGTTTCCCTAGTGGAGTCGCTAGAGGTGTCACACCTCCTTTTTTCGAGGGATAGATGAGTTTTTCCAATTAAAGTGACATTAATCGAAATGAGATTATTTATTTAATTTAGAGTCGCCACTTAGAATATTTGTTGTGGTGTCCCAAGTCACCGGTTTATTTTAGAATCCCAAATCGAGGAAATTGACTCTATTTATGGTCCGCGAACACAGAAGACAGGGTAAAGAATTCTGATAACCCGCGAGAAGGTGTGAGGCACTCCCGAATTCTGTGATTTTAGCACGGTCGCTTAACAATTAATACTTGGCCTAATTATCCGACTTATTACATATTTTAAACCTATTGTGCATTTTACCTTTTGGCCACTTTTAATTATTTGCTTAATCGCTTTTAGTATTTATGGAATTTATTTGAACAAGCCACGATGTCGTACACTTGTCATTTTGGTACACATTACAAACCGCACCACGTGAAACGTACCCGCGATTTATAATATGTTTATTTTTATTATTATTTAAAGTTATGATCAAGTCGCGTGAAACGCGCACTTGAATTAGGGTTTACGTATCATGACTATGTCACGGGAACCATACCCACAATCACGATGATTTATTATTAATCGCGCCTAAAGCAAGCTACGATGTTCGAATATTATTCAATTACTAATTTTGAGATTATTGTAAGGGCATGAGGTATGAAAATTGTTGTGGAGGAAATGAAGTAAGTTAATTATGGAAAAGTTGGCTAGCTTGAGAGTGTTTATTTATTTTTGGTCTTGGGCAACAATTAGCCCATAAATACGCCGGGAAAGTCCAATTAAAGTCTTACACCAATCATGGCATAACCTAATCTCTTATAATTTTATTGCTAACCAATATTTGAAACTAGACTAAATTTATGGTAGGAATAGATAGATACGGGCAAAATCAATTTAGTCACTAAGATAGGAGATCAAAATGAAACTAAAGCATGCTAAAATGGAAAGCCATTACTTCATTGAATAAACAAGAAAAGTAACAAATTAATACATATTCATCAATAAGATTAACCATATGAACTATCAAAAAGGACAATAAATTAATCTTAACAAATACTCAACATGAGAACCAATTAATCTTAGCACACTCAGATGCAAACTCGATCATATCATACTCAAAGTTAAATTAAAATAGAGTGACCCAGAACATTAATGGGAAAATAAAATAGAAAGAGAAGTGAACCTTTGTATTGATGATTGTGGATTTAAATTACAACTACTCAATGATCGGATAGCTCTCAACTGGACCCTTCGGACCTCAAAAAATTCTAGCGGAAAATCTCAACTTGCAACCTCAATCGACCTTGCAAAACCGACGATTTGGTGGCTATTTTTAGAGTTTTTTTTTTTGGGTTAATGAAGGCTCAAAAGTGGTCAAGGGCTGGTGTCTTTGGGGTGCTGAAGCTGCTGGTTTTTTTCGAAAGAAAGACGAAGAAAAAATAACACTAATAGAATTTTCCTTAGCGTAGAAGAAGCAAAAACATTTCTCTCAAAATCCCTCCCCTCTCTTTTTTTCTTTCTCTCTCTCTTTTTCTCCTCACATCTCTTTTCTATTTATAGAAATATTTTCGGAATTTTCAGATTTTTTTATTTTATTATTATTTTTTAATTAAAAAGAAGTCTCACTTCCCATTTTTCTTCTTTTAAAAAAAATAATCCTCACTTTCCTTTACTTTTATTTTTTAATTTTCCATTTCTTACTTTTATTATATTTAAATTCCCATTTTTTTTACTTTTCTTCTTTTATTTCCCGCTTATTTTACTTTTTTTTTTAATTTCCACTTACTTTTACTTATTTTAAAACAAAAAAACAAAAATTCAGCTACCTTTACTTTTATTTTTTAATTCCAACTTTCTTTTACTTTTCATTTTTTAAATTTCTACATTCTTATACTTTTATTTTTTTAAATTTTTCACTTTATTTTACCTTTTTATTAAATAATTTCCACCTACTTAAACTTTTACTTTTTAATTCTATATTTCTAATTTTCCTATTTTTTATTAATTCCCATCCGATTTGTTTTAAAAAATATTTAATTGTTTCTGATTGTTTTAATTAATTTTATTTTAAAATAAAATAAAATAATAATAATACTAATAGTAATAATTGATCTTTTAAATTATTATTAATTTTTACCCTATATATATAAAGTGTAACAAAGCTAAAAATATATATATTATATTTCTGAAAATATTTACATAGTAAAAGGTGATAAAAATTCAAATATAGTCAAAAATTAGGTGCTCACAATTTTGACTCCCATATTATCTAACAACTTGTTTAGATCATTGTTGCACATCGTTTTATAATGTATTGCATTGTACTGTATTATTTTATGGATAGATTGTATCGTTTGTTATTGTTAAATAATAATATTTTTGTTGTTTGATTTGACTGTATCGTACTGTACTGTAACTGATAAGTTACTAAAATACCCTAGATTAGATATTAAATTTATCAAGAATTTAACATAAAAATAATTTAAGAAAACCTCTTCTACTAATTATCACCAATTATGTAACTTGAAAACAAGAGCAAAAAGCTAAAGAAAAAGGTTAACTATCATTATCAAAAAAAATAAAAAAAATAAAAATAGAACAATGGAAAGAGACAAAGAAACGGACGAGATTTGGAGATTTGGATGAAGAATGATAATGGTAAAGTAGGTCAATAGGTTGGAGATTTAGAGTTAAAAAAATAAAAAAAATAAAAGGTAAAATATAATTATGGAGTAATAAGTACGGACATAATTGGAAAGAAAAATAGGAAAAAAGTCTGTTATACCAAATTCGTTGTTTTATAAAATGGGACTTTTCATTGTTCTGAAACTACGGATTTAACAATACAATATAATAAATTTTAAATAAACAATCAAAACAAATACTATTATTTTGGGATAACGATACAATACGGTACAATGGCTAACAACCATCCAAACAAGTGGTAATACTTCAACTATTAATGCCAATTGGCGGTAAATTAAATTAAGCGAATTGATTAATATAGATGGCAAAGACGACGAATACTGAAAGCGGCAGCTCTAACAGAGCAGCCCGCAAGGTCAAATTAAAGGATTCCTCGAAAGCGGAACTTTCTGAATTCTGCCGCACCGATTTCTTGAAAAGGTCTACCAATTGCTTATTCTGTTACTACTTCACCTCTGCGTGTTTTGAGCTGCTGGTAAAATACGATCTTTCTCTCCACTATCGACGTGGAATGTCGTGCATCTCTAGCATCTTGTTTCCCGTAGAGTTATGTCACGCCCCGACCTCGGAGAACGCGACCGGCGCTCAACAAGAATATTCCGATCGAGCAAACTTGCACAATGCCGTTTACCCAACTCACCTATGAATAAAGAGAAGAATACATTTCATTAATTAGACGGTAAAATATCATGTGAACAACACCATTTATTTCCACAAGCTACATTATTAACAAATCTCCAAAATAGTACACTATACAATCATAGTTAAAGTGGAATAGGTGATACGATTACAACATTTTTAGTTTAACTTTTCTAAAACAAGGTACAACTCAAACTACGTCTACGAAGCCTCTAACATAATCAAAAGAGTGTTACGACAGTGCCGACAATAAGGCCCCGACTATACCTCAAAATGCTATGTACAAAGGACAAGAGATACATGACCCCGAAATGAAGTGGAGCTCACCTAATCTGCTGGGAAGAGAGTGTGCTGCTATCAATGATCAATAACACCTGCTGCGGAACCACCTGCATCCATTAAAGATGCAGCGCCCCCGGCAAAAGGAATGTTAGTACATATGGAATAGTACTAGTATGTATGACTAAACACCCTCTCATTAGAACATGTTGCAATACAAGCAAGAAAGAATAGTCACAGAATCAATGGAAGCCTCAAACAATACTAAACATCAAGTTAGGAGCAAGATAAGTTTTCAATTAGATTTTCATTATTTTAGGTTGGGAGATCTTAGCACCGATATAGATATACCACCATGTATTTTGTACGGAGTCTGATCACGCCTAGAGTCTCACCTGAAGACATCAACCACAATCACAATTACTAGCACAAACTTCAATCATTATCTCGATCACAATCTCAAGCACAACTACCACTATATGTGCGGCATGGCGTCAGATTACGACCCGACCGGCTAGGCCGTCTCACCACAATTCCGTGTGAATCGACATCACCTTTTTCTAGTAATCATCTCATCCCAATAAAGAGGAATATTCTCATCACATCAATCTCATCCCAAATGAGGAGAATAATTACAATTCACTCCTACACCGGCATGTGTAGTTTCGAGGTTAGGTTATTTCAATCTACCCTTCCTCGGTGACTAACGATACTCCCGAATTATTTATTATTAAAAGGATTTACAGCTCATTTCAACATCTTTTACATGCCTCTTTATTTCATTGGCACTAATGACCCCAAATGTAATATCATTCTTGGCACGTTGGCATATTTCATATTTCATGCTCACCTCTTTCACTTTCAAACATCATCACGGATCATCGACAACAAAGCATTTCTATTCAAGACTTTAAGTACACATGTGTGCAAGTAAGAGTCTTAAGCACATTGAGATTTCTTATACAATTTGGCATAATAGCTTTTATTAGAATCACGACTTGAAGTTATAGCATTTAGATATGCAACTCATACTTTGAACACATTCTCAAATAGTAACACAACATAACAAGAACATTTGAAATACGTATTGAACACATATATCTTTTGACACAAGGCTTATTCAGAATAATTAATTTATAATGAGCAACTCGGGACTTACAAGGACATTGTGGGGTTCAATTCTAAAAGAGGAGTTTAGCCAACATACCTTCCTTGAACTTTTTTTATTTTACTACAACGTTCCGAAACTCCTTGAAACTTCAATCTAATTTAAGACATGACAAAATTTAACTATAATTAGAAATATTCTGGGGGGTTCAGCTTATTTGAGCATTTAATCAAGCACTAGGTGTGCATTAAGGTCTCAAGGTCCTCCTATGGTGGATTCCTTTACCCCATAATCAACCCTCACTTCAATAAGCCACCCACA
Organism: Nicotiana otophora; assembly: GCA_000715115.1. Taxonomy (NCBI): domain Eukaryota; kingdom Viridiplantae; phylum Streptophyta; class Magnoliopsida; order Solanales; family Solanaceae; genus Nicotiana; species Nicotiana otophora. Next base: position 26,759 of record AWOL01S0154611.1, read on the forward strand.
ATTACTCCAAAACCTCCTTACCACCTATATTAGTACATGCATGCATAAACAACAACCCTCATTCTCAAAACCTTCCTCCCAATTACCTATTTCCCAACAAAATTTCGAAATTGAAGGTTAGGGCTAGAATCTTACCTCTTGGTTGAAGACTGTATACAGTCAAAATCGGGCATGTCAGATTTCGTAGGCACAAGGAGCTGCATCGAGGGTAAGCTCATGATAGACCAGGCTCGAGCTCAATGGCAGAGTATGAAGCATGAAGATCGAAGTACTCGCTGAAGATCGAGACCGAGCATGACCGACTTCGTGTAAGACATAATAACGGAATGTCGAAATATTAGCAACCGACCGAAGATCTCGGCGGAAATCCCGAAACAAATCGAATAAAGCGGTTATTGACGCCAATCATGGGATCTGTTTCCGTTATTAGAATTGTACCTTATTTAAGATTCCTCTACTATATAAAGAGGGACCCTATTCATTTGTAAGGGGCATTGATTCACTGATAAAAATATACAAAAACGCTGCTCTCTGTTTTACTTACTATCCATTACTGTTCATCATTGTTTATCTTCCGCTCTTTACTGTTCTTCTTATCCAACTTCGAGACCATCTCGAATCGAGGTCGAAAGCGCCGCTAGAATACTGGTTTGATTTATTTTACTATTTAAATTATTTATTCAATTTCTTGTTTGTCAATTGGTATTGGATAAAATCACGTATCCTTAAAACCACTAAATAAGTTTAATTATTACTCGAATTTTAGGGTAAATAGTTTGGCGTCCACCGTTGGGCTAAGTATGATAGTGATTGTTCAGTACTGATTCTGGTAAAACACACTATTTTACGCTTGTTCTTATTGAGTGCCTTTGCTTTCAGGTTAAAACATGTCAATCTCACAAAACGCATCCACACACGGTAACAATGGCCTCGGATTCCACGATGAAAATAGAAATGTGATCGCTCTAGGATTCGAGGTGCCACACGCTAATCTCGGGGCAGCACCGGTTGCCAACCCAGTCGATGTCAGTTCGTACATTGCTATAAAAGCGGACCTAGGCGCAGATCTCGATGGGAGTGTACGCAGAGAAGGCCGATCTAGTGGCCAAGGAACACAGGGAAGAGGAGACGAAGGATTCAGTCTCCAATTGATATTCGAGATGCTTCAGGCTCAGCAAGCTGCTATTGCTCAATTACAAATTCAACATAGAGCTATGAATAGGGTCGAGCAGGAAATTACTTGCCGTACTGAGCCAGTACCGGAAAGGTTGAATGGTAACGAATCGGAGACTAATCCTGCGGTAATGAAGATGCTTGAGGAGCTCACCAAAAGAATTGAATTAGGGGAGAAGAGAATCGAAGCCAACGATAAGAAAATGGAGACATATAACTCTCGAGTTGATCAGATACCAGGGGCACCGCCAATCTTGAGAGGGATGGATTCGAAGAAGTTTGTACAAAAGTTGTTTCCTTCAAGTGCGGCTCTGAAGCCTATTCCAAAGACGTTTCGTATGCGAGACATACCCAAATACAATGGGACTACCGATCCCAACGAGCATGTTACTTCATATACATGCGCCATCAAGGGTAATGATTTAGAGGATGATGAAATCGAATCCGTGCTATTGAAAAAATTCGGAGAGACCCTTTCGAAGGGAGCAATGATTTGGTATCACAACCTGCCACCAAATTCCATCGATTCATTTGCCATGTTAGCAGATTCTTTCATAAAGGCACATGCAGGAGACATAAAGGTCGCAACGAGAAAATAAGACCTTTTCAAAGTAAGACAAAGGGATAATGAAATGCTAAGGGAGTTCGTATCCCGATTTCAAATGGAACGCTTGGAATTGCCACCGGTCACAGATGATTGGGCCGTTCAAGCTTTCACCCAAGGTTTGAACGAACAGAGTTCGATAGCATCACGACAATTGAAACAAAATTTGATCGAGTATCCAGCTATAACTTGGGCAGATGTACACAATCGATATCAGTCGAAGATCAGGGTCGAGGACAACTAATTAGGAGCACCTTTCGGTTCAGTATATCCAAACAGGTTGACAGCTAAAAACCAGAGGGACGTCGACAGGGAGCAAGGTCGAACAGGGACCGATATCAACCATATACCGCAGATCGAAGGAACAATGGTTCAGGACGCAACTCCGCCCGGAACGATCGAAGAAGTGATCGAGGACAGAATTCTCGGGGACTTATGAGCAAAAGTGGTTTCGACAAGTATGTCGATCCCACGGAGGCACATCGATTATCTGAATATAATATTAGCATCGATGCATCGGGCATTGTTTTGGCAATCGGAAGGATCAGAGATATTAGGTGGCCCAAACCGATCCTTCCCAAAGAAACCCAAATTTAATGTGCAAGTATCATGGCACGCATGATCACAAGACCGATGATTGCAGGAAATTAAAGGAGGAGGTAGCCCGTCTATTCAATGAGGGTCACCTTCGGGAGTTCCTCAGCGATCGAACCAAGAATCATTTCAGAGAAAGGGACACCAACCGGAAAAATAAATAGGAGGAACCCCAACATGCCATTCATATGATCGTCGGTAGGGTCGAGATCCCATAGGAACCCATATTCAAACGCAATAAGGTGTCAATCACTAGGGAAAAACGAACCCGAGATTATGTGCCCGAAGGCACTTTATCATTCAACAACGAAGAAACAGAAGGCATTTCTCAGCCCCACAACGATGTTCTGGTAATTTCTATCTTATTAAATAAAGTTCAAGTTAAGCGTGTTTTAGTGGATCCAGGTAGCTCGGCAAATATCATCCGATCGAGGGTCGTAGAGCAGCTCGGCCTACAAAGTCAAATCATACCTGCAACTTGAGTCTTAAACGGCTTCAATATGGACAGTGAAACAACTAAAGGGGAGATTATTCTACCAGTGAACGTGGCTAGAACCATTCAAGATACCAAGTTCCACGTAATCGAGGGCGACATGAGGTACAATGCCCTGCTCGGAAGACCTTGGATCTACAATATGAGGGCAATCCCTTCAACTCTCTACCAAATAATGAAATTCCTGACGTCGGACGATGTAAAAACAGTATACGGGGAGCAACATACTGCAAAGGAAATATTTGCGGTCGATGAGGTGACCCCGAAATCGACACTATCAACCTCGGAAAGGTCGAGCATCAAAGATAAACAAGAAGTCAAATAGCAATCACAGTCACCAGCCTCGACCGAATCAGGGAAGCGGGAGACAGAAGAAGAAGAGGAGGATTTTCTGACCCCTCGAACTTTTGTTGTTCCCAAAGATACTGACTCCACCAAATCAATGGTCGAAGAGCTTTAACAGGTTATATTGATCGAGTACTTACCCGAGCGAAAGGTATACCTGGGAACGAGATTAACTCCCGAACTCAGGAAAAAACTTATCCAATTTCTTGTTGATAACATAGATTATTTTGCTTGGTCCCATTTAGCCATGACAGGGATTTCAGTGGAGGTAATGACACATCGGCTAAGCCTAGACCCTAGATTCAAACCGGTGAAGCAAAAGAGAAGACCCAGTCCGAAGTAAAGCATGCATTCATAAAGGACGAGAGGACCATTTGGCTTATTTGCAGGAAACATTCGAGATTTTAAGTAAATACAACATGAAGCTCAACCCCGAGAAATGTGCTTTCGGGGTTGGTTCGGGCAAGTTCCTTGGCTTCATGATATCAAATCGGGGGATAGAGATCAACCCCGATAAAATCAAGGCCATCGAAGACATCGCCGTCGTGGATAGTGTAAATGTTGTACAGAGGCAAAATGGACGGATAGATACCTTAGGCCGATTCATTTCGAGGTCATCGGATCGAAGCCACAAATTTTTCTCTTTACTCAAAAAGAAGAGCGATTTTGCCTGGACCCCGGAATGCCAACAAGCATTGGAAGAGTTGAAGCGATACCTATCGAGCACACTACTGCTTCACACTCTAAAGGCAGATGGGAAACTTTACTTGTACTTGGCAGTATGAGAAATCGCGATAAGTGGTGTCTTAGTTCGGGAAGAGCAAGGTACGCAATTTCCTGTTTATTATGTAAGTCGAACCTTAGGAGAAGTAGAAACTAGATATCCACACTTAGAAAAATTGGCACTTGCACTGATAAGCGCCTCTAGAAAGTTAAGACCATACTTTCAATGTCACCTCGTATGCATATTAACCACTTACCCACTTCGTAATATTTTGCACAAACCCGAATTGTCGGGCTGATTGGCCAAATGGGTCATCGAACTCAGTGGGTACGACATCGAGTATCAACCCTGGACGGCGATCAAGTCTCAAATTTTAGCGGACTTTGTAGCCGATTTCACTCCAACCCTCGTACCCGAAGTTGAAAAGGAACTCTTGTTAAAATCGGGTACGTCATCGGGTGTATGGACCCTTTTCACAGACGGTGCTTCAAATATGAAGGGGTACGGGCTAGGAATCATTTTGAAGCCGCCCACGGGTAGCACTATTAGGCAATCTATCAAAACTTCTAGGTTGACTAACAATGAGGTTGAGTACGAGGCCATGATTGCAGGTCTCGAGCTAGCTAAAAGTCTGGGGGTAGAAGTCATTGAAGCCAAGTGTGACTCTTTACTAGTGATGAACCAAGTAAATAAAACCTTCGAAGTTCGAGAGGATAGAATGCAAAGGTATTTGGACAAGCTGCAGGTAACTTTGCACCGTTTCAAGGAATGGACTTTACAGCATGTACCTCGAGAACAAAATATTGAGGCCGATGCACTTACAAACTTAGGGTCATCGGTCGAGGAAGATGAGATCAGCTCGGGGACTGTCGTTCAACTCTCGAGATTCGTGATCGAGGAAGGCCATGCCGCGGTAAACTCTACAAGCTTAACCTGGGATTGGAGGAATAAATATACTGAATACTTGAAGAATGGAAAGCTCCGATCGGACCCTAAAGAGTCGAGGACCTTACGAACCAAAGCTGCCCGATTCACATTGGCTGAAGATGGAACATTATACAGAAGAACATTTGATGGACCATTGGCAGTGTGCTTAGGGCTAGGAGGCACCGATTATGTTTTACGAGAGGTCCATGAAGGCACTTGTGGGAACTACTCTGGCGCCGAATCACTGATTCACAAAATCATTAGAGCAGGATATTACTGGGATAGCATGGAAAAAGATACTAAGGAGTTTGTTTGAAAATATGATAAATGTCAAAGGTTTGCTCCTATGATCCATCAGCCCGGAGAACAACTTTATTCAGTCCTATCTTCATGGCCATTCATAAAATGGGGTATGGATATCGTCGGCCCCCTTCCATCGGCGCCAGGTAAAGCTAAGTTCATTTTATTTATGACTGACTATTTCTCTAAATGGGTTGAAGCACAGGCGTTCGAAAAAGTGAGAGAAAAAGATGTTATAGACTTTATCTGGGATCACATCGTGTGTCGATTTGTGATACCCGCAGAAATAGTATGCGACAATGTAAGCCATTTATCGGCAGTAAAGTGACAAAATTTCTCGAAGACCATAAAATAAAAAGGATATTGTCAACACTGTATCACCCTAGTGGGAATGGATAGGCCGAATCGACGAACACGACTATCATCCAAAACCTGAAGAAAAGGTTGAACGAAGCTAAAGGGAAATGGAGAGAAATTCTGCCCGAAGTCCTTTGGGCATATCGAACAACATCGAAGTCCAATACAGGGGCAACTCCATTTTCCTTAGTATATGGCTCCGAAGCCTTAATTCCAGTCGAAGTCGGAGAACCCATCACAAGGTTTCGACATGCATCGGAGGAATCGAACCACGAGGCTATGAATACTAGCCTCGAATTATTAGATGAAAAACGAGAAGCACACTTGTTTGCATGGCTGCACAAAAGCAACGAATCGAAAGGTACTACAATAGAAGAACCAACCTTCGCCACTTCAGGGTCGGGAACTTAGTCCTAAGGAAGGTCACCATCAACACTCGAGATCTTAATGAAGGGAAGCTCGACCCGAATTGGGAAGGACCCTATCAAGTCCTCGATATAGTCAGAAAAGGGTCTTATAAACTCAGAACGATGGACGGAGAACCATTACCAAACAACTGGAACATATCACTTCTCAAACGATATTATTGTTAAGGTATGACTTTCTCCCTTCTTTCGTTTATATATATTCGGCGCTAACTCATTGTAGGAGTTCGACCAAAGACATCGAGACCTCAGGTTTTAAAGTACGTGTTGCACTCTTTTTCCCTTAGATCGGATTTTATCCCAACTGGGTTTTCCCGGCGAGGCTTTTAATTAGGCAACAATTATGTGCTACCTGAGGACAATTCAATAGTATCCAAGGCTTTTTTGCAATCAACCTCGAATACAGGAGGGCATCACCCTCGGATGTTGTATTCTCAAGAATAGTACTTCATGTCAAAGGGCCTCGATAGGGAAGCTTTGTAATGGACCAAACGGTCAAGTGAACCGTGTCCATATAAATTAGTCGAGCCCCGATGGCAAAACATGTGCACATGTATAAACTATTCAAAGAAGCATTCTCTCTTCATTTAAACATTTTGTGTCTCGAAGAAAATTATCTACTATACAAACCCCATGTTTATGATATTGCGAGAAACGGCTCAAGAGCCAAAGTGCAAATATACACTAGGGGACTACTATCGATGATAGGCATATTCGAGTTATCTAAACATAAATGCATAAGACCTCAAAGAGGCACCCTTCGTTCTATAGGCCAAGGCCACCATTCTCGGGGACTGACATTTCAAACAAGTTCGAAATGTTAGTGGGAAATAAATCCAAGAGGCGTACCCGAAGGCTACAGCCAAACTAAAGGCTACGGCCTAAATAACGCGGCTCGGAGACGTCTGAATTTCGCAATAACGATAGGCCTTCAAATTCTCTAAAAAATCGGTTAAAAAAGGCTACCCTCGGCAAATAATCAAAAGGGCTTCGATAAAATCAGCCCTCGAAAAAACCTTAAGGGGTATTAAATTATCTTTAACACAAACGTGCCAAGGCACAAAAAGCAAAAGGGTTTCAACCAACATCGGACAATGGGTAATAAGCCGAAAGGGGGAAATAATTGCCGTCTTTTAGAGGCCATATGGGCCCAACCTAAAAGAGCCTAAAAGCCAATACATTTAGAGTTCGAGACTTTGTTCTCACTCAACTCGGACCTAAGGGTTCCACTATTCCGAGTTCAAATAAAGTTGATTTGACCTTAGCTCAAGGATCCGCCATAAAACCTTAAGGGGTATGTTACTGTAAGTTCAAAAATTACCCATTATTTGATAAAACACCTAAGGGTTTATCCTATTCTAAGTTCGAAACATACTCGAACTCAGTTATAAAAACAGTGTAGTCATGGCATCGATCAAGCCATCCGAAGTCTCGAATATATTATTGAGCTCGGGGACTTGCCCTTGTGTGTCTAAAAAACCTAAGGGTTTTGTTCTAAGTTCAAACTAGTATTCACTCGATTACGGAGGCTGCAACAACAAAACTTTCACAAAGCAAAAGCACAAAACACGTTTGAACATAAAATTGAGAAGACATTCAAAAGAAGTTTTTCTATTATATATTGATAGAAAAGGTTATGTACAAGAGATCGATCAAGGTCTTACAAAAAGAGAAACTAAGTCCTAACTACGGCCGGTTTCGAGCTCTGGGAGAAACTTCTCCTTCAGGCCCCTCATCGGATCCACCTCGACTGCCTTCTTCATCATCGTCTTCGTCGTCAAAGGAGGCAAGCTGCCTGGCTTCAGCCTCAAGTACCTTGGCTCGGGCTATCTCCTCGGAGAGGTCACAACCTCGAGTATGGATTTCCTCGAGGGTTTCCCTCCGGGGTTGACACTTTGTCGAGTCAATGATCTATTGCTCTCGGTCAGAAGCCTCCCTTAGCTGCATTTGAGCAGCCTCAGCATCGGCCCGGTACATGGCAATGGACTTGTCCGCCATGACTTTTGTCTTCTCGATCTCCGCCTTGGCCTTAGCAAGCCCGGTTTCAAGCTCCTCGATCTTCTTGGATTGGGCTGAACTTTTCTCTTTGACGCCTCGAAGTTGAACCTCGGCCGACGTAGTTTCTTTTTCCGCAGCCAGGCGGTCCATATTCTCCTTCCACTGATCATAATCGGCCTTTACCTGATCGACTTCTCCCCGAAATAGCTCGATCCTTTCAACCTTTTGCTGCAGCTGAGATAATGAAGCATTAGTCTCCACAGTTGGGTCGAGCCCGTACTTTATCAAATGGATGCTCACCTGCTTATCTAACTCAGCTTCTTCCTCATGAGCCTTGGCCAAATCCTCTTGAAGATCCTTTATAGTTTCGTCTTTTTGGCCACAAAGAAGCTTTAGAGCGTTCCTCTCCTCCGAAACCTTTTGGAGCTCGGTTTCACACTGGCTGAGGTCAGCTCAAAACTTGGCGAAGGCCTATACAAAAAAGGAAAATACAAGTCATATTTAGAGAAAAAAGAGTAAATAAAGAAACGCAAGTGCGGTAAACTAATTCTTACCCGAAATAAGAGACGTTGGGCCTCTTCTAAAATAATAGAGGCGTCACCGATATCAGAGGCATCATCAACTCTAGCAAAGCAATCCCGAAAGGGATCCCCTACACTAGAGCCTCCGCCTATATCAGGGGTCTTCAACGCTCGAGCTTCTCTTAGTGCCTCCTCAGAAAAGGTCGGAAGAGAAGGCAAGTGACCTGCTGTCATGGTCCCAAGCAAGTTGCTCGGGATGCTCTGATCGATCTTCGGGGTCTCAGAACCGTCCCCGTCCGATGTAATGGCAGATGGCTGAGAAACGGTCTCGACCTCTGGTAATTCAGGATCCTCGCCCGATTTTGTTTTGGAAGCCTCCTCGACACGTGGCTTGATTTTAGCAGTCGTCGTCGGCTCAGAAGGTTTGGTGACCTCGATGGCTTTCCTAGGTCGGATCGTCAGTGCCGAGGCATTTTCCTCTTCTTCTTCCTCTTCTTCGTCTCTCAGTTTTTGGACCGAGTCCATCGTGAGAGTGATTACTTTCCTTCTCGCCCTTCGAGGTTTGGGCTTAGGGTCCTCGGACTGTGAGGCAACTTTCCTCTTCTTGTCTTCCCCCGGCTTCGGAATTGGGGACTTGGTTTCTTCCTCACCACATGAAGGCCTCAAAATGGCATCCTTAGTTAGGCCTGCATGAAAGAAAATTAGTGACGAATGGAGTATAAAAAGTGTTTCAAAACATGAAAAAGGAGATCCTTACCATGGTTCTTGGCCTCCCATATGCCCTTTGCCAAATCACGTCATGCGCGTTCGGCATATGTGGAAGTTAAGGCTAACTTCCGAACCCAATCTTCGAGGTCATGTACCGCTTGAGGCATCCAAGGAACAGCTGCGTGTCGAAATAAGATGTCAGGCAAAGTCGAAGAATATATGAAGGACAAAGTTTAAAACATCACTTACGGTTGAAGTTCCACTCCTCAGGGAACGACATCTTCTCTTCCGAGATAATGTCGCAGGTCCTCACCCGTATAAAACGGCTCATCCAACCCCGATCCTTGTCCTCATCGATGCTCGAGATCAAGGCCTTCGTTGCCCGGCGTTGGAGCCTGATTATTCCTCGGTAGATTCGAGGCTGGTACAACCACATGAGGTGATTTAGAGTGAACTCTAGCCCCTCGGCCTTGCTAGAGAAGGAGCGCAACATGATTACTATGCGCCATAGATAGGGGTGGATTTGGCCGAGGGTGACCTGATATTTTTTACAGAGATCAATAATCACTGGGTCAAGGGGAACCAATATGAAGGGGTAAGTGTAAACACTTAAGAACCCCTCAACATAAACGGTGATGCTCTCTTCGGGAGCAGAAATTTGCACCACGGCCTCTCGGGACCCTAGTTGCAGTCCCTCTTTATGGCCTTGAGGTGGCTCTTCGATATGAGCACATGTGCATTGACACATGCTCACATCGGCCCGGGATCGATGAAGATTTTTCGACCTTGAAGTCGTATTTTAGAGTACACGGGCCGGGAATATATTCATGGGGAAGTGGCTCCGCCGGCGCCTTGCCGCCGAACAGCTGGGAAGAGGAGCAAGAAGCTTTCTCCTTTTGCGGTACAGTCTTTGAGGTTTTTGCCATTTGTATAAGTAAAGAAGAGCGAAGAAAGATGAAAGACTAGTGGTTTCGGTGCTAACAATGGTGGCTCTACAGACGGTGAAAGGGAGGAGACGAAAAGAGTGAGAATACTTAGAGGATTGATTAGAGAAAAGTAAAGTTTAATTAAATGAAGGAGCGGGTATTTATAGGTTCACGGCGACGGTTCGATGGCGTTAGTGGCCGACCGCTAACTGGCAAGCATTAATGATTTGGGGAACTTAACTAACGGGACGTTTCGATCACATCCGTCACTTACGTGATAAGGACGACGTCATGATCGAGGTTTCGGTAAATCAAGGCTCAAACCGTTTCTTATCATTTTATTCCAAGAAACGTGGGGACTATCTGTATACGGTCGAAATTGGGCATGTCAGATTTAGTAGGCACGAGGAGCTGCCTCGAGGGTAAGCTCATGATAGACCAGGCTCGAGTTCAATGGCAGAATATGGAGCATGAAGATCAAAGTGCTCGCTGAAGATCGAGACCGAGCATGACTGACTTCGAGTAAGGCATAATAACGGAATGACGAAATATTAGTAACCGACCGAAGATCTCGGCGAAAATCCAGGAACAGATCGAATCAAGCGGTTATTGACGTCAATCATGGGATCTGTTTTCGTTATTAGAATTTTACCTTATTTAGGATTCCTCTACTATATAAAGAGGGACCATATTCATTTGTAAGGGGCATTGATTCACTGATAAAGATATACAAAAATGTTGCTCTCTATTTTACTTACTATCCATTACTGTTCATTATTATTTATCTTCCGCTATTTACTTATCTTCTTACCCAACCTCGAGACCATCTCGCATCGAGGTCGAAAGCGCCGCTAGAACACTGGTTTGATTTATTTTACTATTCAGATTATTTATTCAATTCCTTATTTGTCAATTGGTATTGGATAAAATCACGTATCCTTAAAATCACTAAATAAGTTTAATTATTACTCGAATTTTAGGGTAAACAAAGACCTTGTGAGTTTTCTTGTTGAATTTCAAGGCTTGAGCAAGATTTCAGAGGAATAATTAGCTTAGGGATTTCTCCTCTCACTCTAGGGTACTTCATCTCTCTAAAAATATCAGATATTCCCTTCAAAAATGGCCCCTTAAGTCTATTTATCGAGATAGGGTCGGGTTAGAAAAATAGAAGAATGGATCCTCCAAAATCTGGATCACACTACAGACCAGGCTAGGCGAGTTCTGCAGCGAGCTACAGACCAGGCTTCGCGAGGGATATAACACGGTCTAGCGCGCTACAGACCAGGCTTCGCGAGGGATATAGCACGGTCTGGCGCGCTAGGAGCTGGGCGATGTGAGGTCGAAATGATTCAACTCTCCAACGCAATGTGCAACAAAAAAAATTCCGAAAATACAATACATTAGCCTACCTAGGAACCATGGAATCTTAAATTACTTGCCAAAAATTTATGGGGTCTCGCATCAAACTATTTATAACTTATAGAGGCCGTTTGGTACGTGAAATAAGAGATAATAATCGTAAGATTATATGCGGCAATATTTTATCTCGTGTTTAGTTAAATTTTGAATTTAGTATTACCAATCCCGAAATTAATTAATTCCCCTAATTAGGTATTATTTTATCTCACGGTAAGGGTGGGTTAATTATCCCAACTTATATAGTATATACCAAACGCATGTTTATATTATATCCTGTGTATTATACCGCACTCATGAGTTCAAGCCGTAGAATAAGCTGGACATCTATATTATAATTACATTACTAGGAGGGGGGCATCTGGCATGCATGTACAGTATAGTTACTTCTAAAAATTAATGTACTTCTCAAGGCTAGGCGACTGGACTGGATTTAGTTTACATCTTTAATGGGCTTTTGGAGTCCGAATGGAATCCCTATCAATCATCGGTGACATGTATTAATTCTTATTTTCATTTTGGGTAACCCAGCTAGGAATACAATTTCCATATCTAGTTTGGTAGTTGAAGAGAGGAACCTTCACAAAGCACTACAGTTTAAAACCTAATTACGATACATAATTATAATTTATTTAATTACCATTTGTAACTACTGTTCGATTGTTACTCGCTTGCGTCATTTGTATTCATTCGCTCTAAATGACTGTATTGATGCATACATACATTGAAATACAATGATACATACAGTATATGTATCACTGTATGTGACTCCATATACTATATACACTATGTTTACGTTGGAATTTGCTAAAAAATCCAAAGAGTAGCTACGAATTATAATTATTTCAGGTATAGATACATATAATAAATTGTTATTATTCTGTATTGCTGTAATAAATAATTAAACTTTCTGAAAAAATAAAACAGAAAGTTAGTAATAGTTATTTAACGAAATAGATTCTGGAAAACAAAAGGAAACAGTATAGGAATAAATCGAGCCCACTGAATACACAGTGTGTCCTTAAGAAATTTATTCTCCTCAAGTACCCGAGGTGCTGGAATATATCCTCCCAGGATAAAACAATTTAACTCACCAGTGTATTGGTACCAAAACTCTGATGAACTGCGAACCACTCAATGGTCGTAAAACACACTGGAAAATATTGTGCAGAAGAAGAAGAAGAAGAAAAAGAAGCTTAAAAAATTTCGTAAGGAAAGATTTTAGGATTCAAACTCTATTTATAGAGTTGCTGGCATTGTTTCTGAAAAGGTTTGCAACCTTTCAGAAACAGCCATGGCTGTTGGAAAAGGTGTGTTTGAAATATTGCGGGAAAAATATATTTAAAATAATCCGGGAAAGAAAACGGGCCTTGTCCAAAAAGATTAATCAATCAATCAATCTTTGACCAAATCCAAATCCGAAGCCGAAGCCGAAGCCAAAGCCGAGCCGAGCGAGCGAGCGACGACGGCGCGAGGCTTGCCTTTTTCTTAACTCTTTAAGATATAGAAGAAGAGCAATTATATATATACCCATTAAAAGTCTTTTCTTTCTCCGATATGGGACAATGTCCCTTTCCCAAGGGAAACTCAAATATTTCATTTTTCCTCCATTTCTCATTCACCTTCTTTAAGCTACACAAGCTTAAAATCCCAACAATCCCCCACATGAATGGGGAATAACTATAAAATAAAGGAATGCACAGACGCGTGTGTGTTTTACATGCAAGAATTAATTGCATCTGGATAAGTAGGTTTTCCTTTGAACTTTCTGTAGTGAACTTATATTGGATATACTCGGTCAATCGGTAGATTTGATATTTTTAAACCGTCGAGCTTTGTTGTATACCTAGACAACATAAGTAATGCAATCAATCCTTAACCATCTATGGTTCTCACGGTTGTGTTCGTTTTAGCCATGAACACCGCCTAGTTTCATGAGTGCTTAGAGAATGAGACTTTACTTTCATTCCCCTTAAAGCGGCTTACACTTCACACTCACATAGGTGATTTCTAAACGT
>AWOL01S0154623.1:0-11629 GCA_000715115.1 Nicotiana otophora
CCTAGGAGCGTGTCTGGATTTTGAATTTGAGATCCGTAGTTGAATTAGGCTTGAAATGACGAAGTTGGAAATTTTGAAAATTGACCGAGAGTGGACTTTTTTTTACCGGGTTTGGATTGGGGTTCAGGAGTTGGAGTAGGTACGTGGTGTCATTTGTGACATTTGTGCAACATTTGAGGCCAATCGGACGTAATTTGATAGGTTTCGGCATCAAATATAGAAGTTAGAAGTTCAAAAGTTCATTAGGCTTGAATCGATGCGTGATTCGTGGGTTAACGTTGTTTGATGTGATTCGAAGGCTCGACTAAGTTTGTATCATATTTTAGGACTAGTTGGTATATTTGGTTGAGATCCCGGGGGCCTCGGGTGGAGTTCGGACGATTATCAGATCAAATTTGAGTTTAAGAGACTGCTGAAGCACCAGGTCTGGTGCAATCGCACCTGCGAAGGTTTTGATCGCAGGTGCGAAGCCACATATGCACACCGGCCATCACAGAAGCGGCCAAGAGTGGAGCTGGGCAGTGCTCGCAGGTGCAAAGGGTTTGCCCGCGCCTGCGAGGTCGCATGTTCGAAGTGATGAACGCAGAAGCGGAGTTGGATTGTGGGGAAGTTTGCACAAGTGCGATGGGTATTCCACACCTGCGAGAGCCGTGGATGCGGAGGCAGGATCGCAGAAGCGAAGGAAACCTTTGAGGCATGTCCGCAGAAGTGGGGAATTTCCGCAAAAACGGAACCACATGTGCAGTTAAGTTTTTCGCAAGAGCCAAAAGGGCTGGGCAGTGTATTAAAAACGAGGGTTCTGTGATTTTCATCATTTTGAACATTCCAAGCTCGGGATTAGGTGATTTTGAGAGGGATTTTGAAGGGATTCTTGAGGTAAGTAACTTATGGTTAAATTTATTCAATAATTATGTTTCCCCATTGAATTTCCCACCTAGATTGTTTGGTTTTGAGGTGTAATTTTGGGAGTTGAGGCTAGGGATTTGCAAAGTTTAAATTGGGGATTTGGGTATCAAATTGGTATCGAATTTTGATAAATTTGGTATGTTTAGATCGTGGTTGGACAGGATTTTGTATTTTGTGACTTTTATCAGATTTCGAGACATGGGCCTAGTATGTTGACTTTTGAGTTGACTTTTTGACTTTTGATTAAGAACTTAGTATGTTCTTATGGAATTGATTCCTTTAGCTCGTGTTGATTGTATCGAACTGTTTGTGGCTAGATTCAAGGCATTTGGAGGCCGTTTTGCGAGGCAAGGGTTTGTTGGAGTAGAGTTTCGCACAATTTGAGGTAAGTAACACTTCTAAACTTCGTTCTGAGAGTAAGAAATCCCGAATTTTGTGTTATGTGATTGGTGTTGAGGTGACACATATGCTAGGTGGCGGGCATGTAGGCGTGTGCCGTAAGAATTGTGACTTGGTCGATTCCATGAAACTGAATAGTTGATTAATCTTGTTTTTACCCGTATTTTTACCATATGTTAGAGCTATTGAGCTGTCAATCATGTTAGAAATCCTGCTTAGGCTACATGTTGGTACTGTTGGGCCCTCAGAGGTCATGTTACATGTTGAATTATTTGTGCTAATTGCCATTTGTACTCGGTCACATCCATTATTTGCATATTATGTCTCGGTCTTTGTTGTCCTTTACTTGATACATCATATCATTATTGTTTGGGCTGAGTAACATGATTCTGGTGAACTCGAGAGACTGGAGAGATTAGTGACTGAGTGAGACTGAGGGTCTAATGTGAGTGATGTTTATGGGATCAGGCTANCTGTATTATTCTAGTAGCTCGTGCACTTGTGACACCAGATCCGGGGTTGTATTTAGATATTCTGGTTGTTATGACTTTCACACTTTATTCAAGTTCTATTACAGTTATTTCAGTTTAATTGGCATGTAACGACCCGATCGGTCGTTTTGAAAGTTGTAGCCCCATTCCCCATTTACTGTTCATTCCCTGCTTAATTGTTATTATGTGACTTGCCGGGGTAGTTGGTTCTGGTCCTGAGAAGTGTCAGAATGAATTGAGACACTTAGTCTCAAGGTTGGAAGCTTAAGTTAAAATGGTTGACGGGACATAGACCTATGTGTAAATGACTCCAGAATGGAGTTTTGATGGTTCCGTTAGCTCCGTTGGGTGATTTCGGGCCTAGGAGCGTGTCTGGATTTTGAATTTGAGATCCGTAGTTGAATTAGGCTTGAAATGACGAAGTTGGAAATTTTGAAAATTGACCGAGAGTGGACTTTTTTTTACCGGGTTTGGATTGGGGTTCAGGAGTTGGAGTAGGTACGTGGTGTCATTTGTGACATTTGTGCAACATTTGAGGCCAATCGGACGTAATTTGATAGGTTTCGGCATCAAATATAGAAGTTAGAAGTTCAAAAGTTCATTAGGCTTGAATCGATGCGTGATTCGTGGGTTAACGTTGTTTGATGTGATTCGAAGGCTCGACTAAGTTTGTATCATGTTTTAGGACTAGTTGGTATATTTGGTTGAGATCCCGGGGGCCTCGGGTGGAGTTCGGACGATTATCAGATCAAATTTGAGTTTAAGAGACTGCTGAAGCACCAGGTCTGGTGCAATCGCACCTGCGAAGGTTTTGATCGCAGGTGCGAAGCCACATATGCACACCGGCCATCACAGAAGCGGCCAAGAGTGGAGCTGGGCAGTGCTCGCAGGTGCAAAGGGTTTGCCCGCGCCTGCGAGGTCGCATGTTCGAAGTGATGAACGCAGAAGCGGAGTTGGATTGTGGGGAAGTTTGCACAAGTGCGATGGGTATTCCACACCTGCGAGAGCCGTGGATGCGGAGGCAGGATCGCAGAAGCGAAGGAAACCTTTGAGGCATGTCCGCAGAAGTGGGGAATTTCCGCAAAAACGGAACCACATGTGCAGTTAAGTTTTTCGCAAGAGCCAAAAGGGCTGGGCAGTGTATTAAAAACGAGGGTTCTGTGATTTTCATCATTTTGAACATTCCAAGCTCGGGATTAGGTGATTTTGAGAGGGATTTTGAAGGGATTCTTGAGGTAAGTAACTTATGGTTAAATTTATTCAATAATTATGTTTCCCCATTGAATTTCCCACCTAGATTGTTTGGTTTTGAGGTGTAATTTTGGGAGTTGAGGCTAGGGATTTGCAAAGTTTAAATTGGGGATTTGGGTATCAAATTGGTATCGAATTTTGATAAATTTGGTATGTTTAGATCGTGGTTGGACAGGATTTTGTATTTTGTGACTTTTATCAGATTTCGAGACATGGGCCTAGTATGTTGACTTTTGAGTTGACTTTTTGACTTTTGATTAAGAACTTAGTATGTTCTTATGGAATTGATTCCTTTAGCTCGTGTTGATTGTATCGAACTGTTTGTGGCTAGATTCAAGGCATTTGGAGGCCGTTTTGCGAGGCAAGGGTTTGTTGGAGTAGAGTTTCGCACAATTTGAGGTAAGTAACACTTCTAAACTTCGTTCTGAGAGTAAGAAATCCCGAATTTTGTGTTATGTGATTGGTGTTGAGGTGACACATATGCTAGGTGGCGGGCATGTAGGCGTGTGCCGTAAGAATTGTGACTTGGTCGATTCCATGAAACTGAATAGTTGATTAATCTTGTTTTTACCCGTATTTTTACCATATGTTAGAGCTATTGAGCTGTCAATCATGTTAGAAATCCTGCTTAGGCTACATGTTGGTACTGTTGGGCCCTCAGAGGTCATGTTACATGTTGAATTATTTGCGCTAATTGCCATTTGTACTCGGTCACATCCATTATTTGCATATTATGTCTCGGTCTTTGTTGTCCTTTACTTGATACATCATATCATTATTGTTTGGGCTGAGTAACATGATTCTGGTGAACTCGAGAGACTGGAGAGATTAGTGACTGAGTGAGACTGAGGGTCTAATGTGAGTGATGTTTATGGGATCAGGCTACACGCCGCAACATGCTTTATTGATTCATGCCAGCATTTGGCTTATTATAGCGCTTGGGCTAGATCGCCCCCTCCGGAGTCTGCACATCCACAGCGAGGGAAATTGCTTGCAGTTATTTACATTTGGGCTGGATTAGCCCTGGTTTATTTGCATTTGGGTTGGATCTGCCCTGTTTTACTTGCATTTGGGCTGGATCTCCCCTGCTCTGTGTTAAGTTTTATTGCAAATTTGAAAGCATGTCTCAATTCTTGTGCCTCTACTTCTTAAATTATGAATTTCTGAGTTATCACTGTCATATTTTCTATAACTTTCCGTACTTTTAAATGTTGAAAGTGGGCTGTAATATTTGACTCGTCACTACTTTCAGTCCAAAGATTAGATTTGTTACTTATTGAGTTGGTTGTACTCACGTTACACCATACACCTCGTGTGTAGATCCAGGTGCTTCCGGTCACGAAGGTTGCTGATTTGCTGAGTCCAGACCTTCGGAGATCATCAAGGTAGCTGTTTGGCGTCCGCAGACCTTGACCCTCCTCCCTTATCTTTCTGTTCACTTGTTCAGATTTACTTTCTAGTCAGTGTACCAGACTATGTCATTATGTAGATGCTCATGTACTTAGTGACACCCCAGTTTTGGGAAGACTTTATGTATTGAGTATTGATATTCTATCCTGTTTTTATGAGATTTTTCCTTTATTTAGACTGGTTTAGAGTATTTCAAAAATTAAAGTGTTGGAAATGTCTGAGCAGTCGGCTTGCCTAGTACCATGATAGGCACCATCACGACAGGTTGGATTTTGGGTCGTGACATGGCATTTGTTAAAAATAGCTTAAAATTATTCTAACGTTGGCTTGACTAGCAAGTGAAATATTAAGTGCTATCACGGTCCCGAGGGTGGGATTTCCGGGTCGTGACACGGTCATAACTGCCTCTTATTCTTGGTAGCTTTAGAATTTTTAATCTGTTCATGTATATTTCAAACAGATGATATATTTATTTTAATATCAGTTTTGTAAACTCTAAATCTTAGGAACTCATGTCCGTGAGATTTTGTATAAAAGTTCAGTTATATTATCATTATTTCTTTCAGTAAATCTCATTGGTATTGGATTGTTGTTAATTGGATTACCTAACAGGTTTAGTTAGGTGCGATCACGACTAGTTAGATTTTGGGTGACATGAAGCCTTTAGTTCCCAGCACAACCACCTGGAGTTTTTCTAGAGCTACACCTAATGGAAATATTTGGTATTTACACTTTCTTTTTGTGTTTATAGAGCCTACTGATGTGTGTAATTGGCTAACAAGATTTCTGTTATATCCACTAACAACGTACCTTCACGAAGATTATTTCACAAATATTTATAGCAGTCATTTCAAGAAGTTTCTCTCCTAGTTGTCCTGATAATGTTGCAACTGCAGATCCACTGTTGTCGGTCATTAGAACTTCAAAACGGACCCTGATATGCAATTTATTATATATTATTTGATCTCTATAAAGCCAATGATAAAGTATTTCTTCTTTTATTTGAAGAAGTTTATTTAACGAGGTTGGACTGCAAGTCCTGATACCCGGATGTTAACATCGCGTCTCGATTGCAGCTCGCACAGTGAAAGTTTTTCCTTAAATGGGTTCTGTACTGTTGCCCGCACTTGGAACATAGTAGTTCATAGAACTCTTGGCCATCAGTCGGCAACCATAATTTACCTTCTCAGGGTTGTACTTATGAAAGAGGGACGCAGAAGCAATTTGTTGAGTTACGACTATAATGTTGAAGTATTATATATATATACATATTAGAATGTACGAAATACACATACAGGATACCGCGACTGGATATTAGCAATTGGTACAATTTCATTGTGTTCTGTTGCAAGCACAGATGATGAATCTATCAGCAGAGATCTTCGCCGACCGTATCTAGTCAATGTTGGTCGGTTGTCTCTGACCCTGTACATGTATAGGGTTTTTTGAAGCCAATGAAATGTTAGATAGATTTAAAATGATAGGTGGAA
The DNA here is from genome assembly GCA_000715115.1 of Nicotiana otophora. NCBI lineage: Eukaryota > Viridiplantae > Streptophyta > Magnoliopsida > Solanales > Solanaceae > Nicotiana > Nicotiana otophora. The sequence continues at coordinate 5,948 of AWOL01S0154623.1, forward strand.
GGAGTTCTAAAGGTAGAGAAAAGTAGGAATAGGTTATTTTCAATGCGGAAATCTTGATGTTATTATAACAGTAACCTTTGACAAAAAGAACAAGCAGGAAAAAGATTTGTTTTGTTCAGTTGACCGCAGCTGTAATGCACACAATATATATANGCAAGTGAAATATTAAGTGCTATCACGGTCCCGAGGGTGGGATTTCCGGGTCGTGACACGGTCATAACTGCCTCTTATTCTTGGTAGCTTTAGAATTTTTAATCTGTTCATGTATATTTCAAACAGATGATATATTTATTTTAATATCAGTTTTGTAAACTCTAAATCTTAGGAACTCATGTCCGTGAGATTTTGTATAAAAGTTCAGTTATATTATCATTATTTCTTTCAGTAAATCTCATTGGTATTGGATTGTTGTTAATTGGATTACCTAACAGGTTTAGTTAAGTGCGATCACGACTAGTTAGATTTTGGGTGACATGAAGCCTTTAGTTCCCAGCACAACCACCTGGAGTTTTTCTAGAGCTACACCTAATGGAAATATTTGGTATTTACACTTTCTTTTTGTGTTTATAGAGCCTACTGATGTGTGTAATTGGCTAACAAGATTTCTGTTATATCCACTAACAACGTACCTTCACGAAGATTATTTCACAAATATTTATAGCAGTCATTTCAAGAAGTTTCTCTCCTAGTTGTCCTGATAATGTTGCAACTGCAGATCCACTGTTGTCGGTCATTAGAACTTCAAAACGGACCCTGATATGCAATTTATTATATATTATTTGATCTCTATAAAGCCAATGATAAAGTATTTCTTCTTTTATTTGAAGAAGTTTATTTAACGAGGTTGGACTGCAAGTCCTGATACCCGGATGTTAACATCGCGTCTCGATTGCAGCTCGCACAGTGAAAGTTTTTCCTTAAATGGGTTCTGTACTGTTGCCCGCACTTGGAACATAGTAGTTCATAGAACTCTTGGCCATCAGTCGGCAACCATAATTTACCTTCTCAGGGTTGTACTTATGAAAGAGGGACGCAGAAGCAATTTGTTGAGTTACGACTATAATGTTGAAGTATTATATATATATACATATTAGAATGTACGAAATACACATACAGGATACCGCGACTGGATATTAGCAATTGGTACAATTTCATTGTGTTCTGTTGCAAGCACAGATGATGAATCTATCAGCAGAGATCTTCGCCGACCGTATCTAGTCAATGTTGGTCGGTTGTCTCTGACCCTGTACATGTATAGGGTTTTTTGAAGCCAATGAAATGTTAGATAGATTTAAAAATGATAGGTGGAAGGAGTTCTAAAGGTAGAGAAAAGTAGGAATAGGTTATTTTCAATGCGGAAATCTTGATGTTATTATAACAGTAACCTTTGACAAAAAGAACAAGCAGGAAAAAGATTTGTTTTGTTCAGTTGACCGCAGCTGTAATGCACACAATATATATATATATATATATATATATATATATATATATATATATATATCGTGTAGACTCGTTTTCAATTGACCATAGTTGTAATGCACACAACATAGCAGTATGATTGAGTTGTACCTTATTGATAATGATAATCCTATATTGTATATTATGTTAGTGAAGAATTCATAATATATCTTTATGAACACATAGAAAGCTTAATTTTTTCCTTACTAGCATAGTTGGTTCGAGCAATTCGTTTTGCTATAATTATTGGATATTCATCAACCTGTGCAGCTAGTATATTTCCATCAGTCTCGGCAAATTCTTCCCATCGGGTAAAGATAATAAGCTGCATACTAAAGGAAAAGGAACGAACAATAAGTGGCGCTATGCTAAGACATCGCTACATTTCTAATAATATCACTAAAAACAACAAAGAGGAGAACGTAAATATGAAAATTACAAGGATAATTCGGTAAAACATCTTAGCAATATTTTTAATTTGAAATGCTTAGTCAGTTAGTTGTTTATAATGATATTTGTCACAGGCTTGATGACTGCAAATCTTCTTCCAGTGTCCTCTAACAACAAATAGATAGTTAGAAAATATTACAAAATTGTCGAAAGGACTTCTCTTCAACGATGTATATTAACGTGAGTTATACAGAAAAATTAGCGATGAACTTTTTTCAGTTACAACAACAACAACAACCCAATATAATCCCACTAGTGAGGTCTGGGGAAGGTAGTGTGTACGCAGACCTTACCCCTACCATGGGATAAAGAGGCTATTTCCGATAGACCCTGGGATAAAGAGGCTATTTCCGATAGACTCCGGGATAAAGAGGCTATTTCCGATAGACCCTCGGCTCCCTCCCTCCAAGAACTCCCCACCTTGCTCTTGGGGTGACTCGAACTCACAACCTCTTGGTTAGAAGTGGAGGGTGCTCACCACTAGAGCAACCCAGTCTTGTCAGTTACTACTTCTGATATATGAAATATGAGGTATCTGAAAGTGCTAAAAATAAATTGAACTCTAAACACGTATCGATACTTATTTTCAAACATGCATGTGCCAATCAGATACAGTTATATATATATATATATATATATATATATATAATTCACAAGTAAATTAAACAAAAGAATAGGAACAACAGATACCAATCAAATTTTTATTTCCAGCAAACAAAGGAAAAAAAATGGAGAGAGACCTTATTTGAACCCATAGATTCAACGGAAGCCAGATACAAACAGTAACAGCAGGGGGCGTTAAACAAGAAAAGAATGCATAAAACTCATACAATTTGAGAAATTGAGAAATCCATAATGACAACTTGGAACCAAATGGAGAAACCTAAGAGGAAAGAAACACGAATTCAAGGTCTCAGAGAAATACAATATATTGGCAAGGAAAACAATTGACTTCGAGGACTTAAGTGTGACGACCCAAAATCCAACTAGTCGTGATGACATATAACCCAACTCGCTAGGTAAGTCAATTTATCAATAATCCAACTCAAGGAGATCTATTGAGAAAATAAATGATGAAATAACAGAACTTTTATAAAAAAATCCCAAGGATAGGTAGTATAAACCATGAGCTTCTAAGATTTAGAGTTTACAAAGCTAGTATGAATAAATACATCATCTGTTCGAAATGTGCATAAACAGATTTATAAATCTAAAGCTACCAAGAATGAGAGACAACTATAACCGGAACACAGATACATCTTGAATGCTAGCTCCCGCCATACACATCAACATCAGCTCCAAAATCTGCACGCAATGTGCAGAAGTGTAGTATGAGTACAACCAACCCCATGTATTCAATAAGTAACAAACCTAACCTTAGGTTAAAAATAGTGATGAGCTGGGACAAATGTCGGAGTCTAACACCAATAGCCAACAACAGTTCATAACAATATAATAAAAGTGGTAAAAGAAATAACTCATAGATGTGATGCTCAGCTCATTAACAGTTACGGAAAAATAGTCATACTTTTCAGGTATAACGGTAAAACACAAATCCTTCACCGAAATCACCAAAATATGAGTGAGTCAGAAAAATTATGATTTTTCCCAAAATCTTTCAACAATAAATAAGATATTTCATTATTAGATAGCATGAGAAAAGTACTTATCTATGCTTACATTTCAGTGTGCACGTAAAATCATGAATGTCACCAAAACCGCGTAGCATGAGGGAACGCATCTCTATGCCTGTATGTCAAGTATGCATGTCAAATGCAATGCATCACAGTGATGAGCTCATGTACTCATACTCTCATAATACTCAATCTCACTGCCTGGCACTTTCCACTCATCACGCTCAATCACTCAACACACTCAGTCACTCAACACTGAACAGGGCAGATCCAGCCCTCAACACTCTCATTCACTTAGCACTGTACATGGCAGATCCAACCCATGGCATATCCAGCCCAAATGAATCAATAGCAACTACGCTCACTGTGGGTGTGCATACTCCGGAGGGGCAAATCCAGCCCAAGCGTTATAACAAGCCAAATATGGCATGAATCATTAATAGCTGATGCGGAGTGCAACCCGATCCTATAATGAATCAGTAATACCTGCTGCGGCGTGCAGTCCGATCCCATCATGAGTCAATAATACCTGATGCGACATGCAGCCCGATCCCATCATGAGTCAATAATACCTGATGCGACATGCAGCCCGATCCCACCAATATCACTCACAATCCGGCTCTCAGGCCTGAACTCAGTTATCAATCTCTCCATTCTCCCGGCCTCACAATGTCATGAAAATTAGCCCAAAACTGATGATATGATGTATCAATAAATGCTAACAGAGACTGAGATACAATATATACAAATGAATGAGTATGACTGAGTATGTAATTGCAATGTAAGCGAATAACTCAACAACAAAAATGACCTCAGTGAGTCTCAACAGGATAAGCATATAGCCTAGACATGGTTTCTAACATGGATCACAGCTAAATTACCCTAGCACGTAGAAATTTCATGAATAGAAACAAGATTAGGTCACTACACAGTACCATAGAATCAATCGAGTCGTAATTCACACGGTGCATGCCCACACGCCCGTCACCTAGCATGTGCGTCACCTCAACACCAAACACATATCACGTACACTCAGGGGTTCATACCATCAGCACCAAGTTTAGAAGTGTTACTTACCTCGAACAAGCCAAATCCAATACCGAGCAAACCACACGATATTTCAAAAATGCCATCCCGCGTGTACCGACCTTCGAACAGCTCAAAACTAGCCAAAAGAAACTCAAGAACATCAAATAATACCAAAGGAAACAAACCCAATTGATAAAAGGTAAAATCTTTAAGCAAAAGCCCAAAGTTAACCAAAAAGTCAAGCCCAGGATCACACCTCGGAACCCAACAAAACTTACAAAATCCGACAACTCATTCAATTATGAGTCCAATCATACTAGTTTCACTCAAATCCGACTCCGAATCGTTATTCAAAACTCAAAACTTCACTTTATGAAATTTTAGACAAAACCCCCAAAATTTCACTTTGAAATCATCAATCAAATGCCACAAACGAAGATGGATTCATGAAATATAACCAAAAACCGAGTATAGAACACTTACTCCAATCCATATGGTGCAAATCGCCTCCAAAATCGCCCAAATCCGAGCTCCCCAACTCAAAATATAACCAAATGAACAAAGGCTCAATATTATATATTTCTACCCAGATTTTCTTCCTTGTTTCTTATGCCAAACGATCCCGAAATTCGCTTTTGATACCTCCAATGGATTCCTTGTGAAATTTTATTCAAGTTAGACTTTTGAATTACTCCACTTGACCTCATAATGAGAGAGATATGTTGGTTTCAACATTTGAAAATAGTGTAGATTTTTAATTAAGAATGCAGTGGCAATTTTGTAATTAATATGAAACAAAATCTAGCAACCCAATTCTTAGTAACATGACCATAAATTCCTCATACGCAGTCGGAACTTGATGATTCCAGTTGCTATGATTCCAAAATTACGATACGGATCTAATGCTTCAATTAAATTAGAAATGGAAGCTCATTTTCTTAATGTGGTACCATTTATGCTTGAAGAAACGACGTCGAAACATTAAAAAAACGAGTGCAACACAACTCAAATCTATCCGAAACTCACCTGAGTCCCACGGGACCCCGTCCGAACATACCAAAAAGTCCCATAACATAACACAATCTTACTCGAGGCCTCAAATCATGCATAA